>BKCP01004805.1:353273-406606 GCA_008636005.1 Striga asiatica
ATCGGACCGGTTATTCCGGATTTTTAAAAAAATTAACCACCGAATTTTTTAAGGCTTTTTTAACTGACCATTTAACCAATTCGCGGTCCGGATTAACGGTTTTTTCCGGTTAAAACCGGACTGTGAACACCCCTACCTCTGAGAGCTCGAAAAGATGAGGGGATGTCATGACCCGGAGGTCGTGAGAGTAAAGATCGTGATTTTGACCTGGTAAGCATCTATGTTTGACGGGACATGAGGTGATTGTGACGACTTCAGTATCTAGGAGCCGTATCAAGGGAGGGAACAGAATCCTAGAAAGGACATGACAAGTGTATCTCACCAGAGAGTCTAAGATTCCAGAGACTTGTTAAGCTGGGAAAGTAGATACAGTTGCATCTCTTTCCTAGTAAGACTCTATTTGGATAAGATAATCTGGGTATATAAGGGGTTATAGGGTTCTATTTTTAGTTTTTTACATCACGTATTATTACGCCTTTTGCATACATTTTTTATATACTCACGAATGAGGAATTGACTTGAGCCAATTTTTTACAAGTCATTTTTTTTTTCATATGCAAGTCTTCCAAATATTATTATCTAAATTTAATCTTTGAGGGGTTTCCCCGAGTTTTCTAGATCGATTTCTCGTGCTCATCACCATAATCAATTGAGGTGATAGGAGCATAATCCTTCCAACTCACGCAAAGCCCATTATTTTATTTAATTATTTTTTAGCACTTTTTCCGAGTGGAAGTCTCTTGAACATCTTATCTAGGTTTATCATTAGGGTTTGATACCCGAGTCTCTTAGACTGCTACCCGTACTCATTACTCAATACCACTATAAATAGTGATCAGAGTACTTGGAGTATAATCCTTTCGGCTACGACGAGCTTTTGATTTTTGATTTTTTTGATTTTTTTTTTTTTAAGAAGAAAACTCAAGAGAGACAAGTTCAAAGAAAAGTCGCTTAGAGCATTGGCCAATCAGGCTATCACGAGGGGACAAAACTAAACAATTGACCCGTGCCATGTGCCCCACACCAACAAGCCATCAAACAATATAGAACACCAAGTTTCAATTCGTTAATTCACACACAAGACGACAATCAATATGACTAGAAATATCTTTTCAAGCGTCACGATAGCAATATTGACCAAGAGCCATACGCCATGTATAAGAGAGTCGACGCAAAACACATAAAAAACTTAAAAACTAGATCAGTCCACCAAGTAAATAAAAAATAAATAGAAGAATAAAACCTAAAACGACTAGACTGATCTACCACAACAGGCAAAATCCAAGTAAACCTCTCTCATACTTAAAATAAGGTAATGTCTTCATTGCTTCAATACACCGGGAAGTTGATAAAAGAACCTTGCAATTTCACAAGAACACATAATTCAAAAGAAAAATCACAAGAAATACACAAAAACTCAAAAATATGACACGAAATAAAGAAAATGAGTAGGAAAACGCCAATTTTGAAACTATGCTCAACATCGATCATACTAGATTTTATTCCGAACTTTTATATCAATGGAACTTTTTTTATGATATTAGAAATAATATTGCATTAAGTTTGATGACCCAACATAATGTGCATTTTTTGACAGAAATAAGGGTGTGTTTGGATATAAATAAACCAGTTTTTTACTGGTTTTTTTTATTAACTATGGTTAATTTTGAAAATTTTGATTTTTAGTTAGTTTTTAGTGGGATATTAAAATAATATTTAAAAATTTTTGATTAAAACTGATTTGATGTAAAAGTATGAGAGAGATGATGTGAAATGATATGTAGTTAAATTATGTGAGTTGATGAATAATGAATTAAAGTTGATATGATGTGTAAGGATGATTGGTTGATATTATTGTAACGATGATATTTAGGATAGTGTGGTTCAGTTAAATTTTATTTAGATTTTAAATATTAGTATGAGGTTATTTGTATCCAAACACCCGTTAACTTATTGGTACAGAATTGAAATTTCATCACCTTTAGTTTTCACATATACCAAAACAAAAAACAAATCACGAAATTCAATAATCCTGCCACATCAGCTTTTTTATTAAGTTACCGTCCGCTACTTGTTTGATTGGATTTATTAGTCAAAGTGATTTAATTTTGAATATAAAATAATTGAGTGGAGAATTGAGTGGAGTTTTAAGTTTGTATTTAAATAATATTTATAGTGTAGTGATGTAAAAGTATGACAAGTTAAAAGAAAGTGAAATTTTACCTAATATGATATCATACTATCCTTCTTTCTCCAAAAGGAATACATTCTTCCTTTGTTTGTGAATTAAAAGCAAAGATTCTTTTCTCTAAATGTTAGAATTTCTATATTACTTATCACCTACCTTGTTATAGAAGTTTAAATACTTAATAATATTATTGCTAATTAAGCAAAACTATTTTACACTTAATTTGTGCAATGAACTATTTCTGCCTTTAATGATTGGACTGAGTTTATAAAATGAATATAAATCGATCAATACACATCATGTAATGGTAAAATCATTTTTTCTTCAAACACCTGTACATAGATCATAATACTTCATAATGCAAGATTAATTTGATTAAACTTGAATGTTATTAGCATTAGTGAATCTACATCATTAATAACTACGGGGACAAAAAAATTAAAATTAACTTAGCAACCTTACATCTTGGCACATCCAAGACCGCTACTGAGAAAAAAACATAGACTAAATTATTTTTACTAGCTAGTTAATGTTTTAATAAGTTATTTAGACTATCACGTTAGACTAGCTGTGCCCTTATAAAAGCATATGCCTCAAAAGTAGAGGTTTAACTTTTAGTAGCTCATTTTATTTTTTAAAACCATAATTAGTGCAAAAGTAGGTCGAATTGGATATTAGGTATGTTTGCTTAAATTTTAAGCATCTTAATAATATACTTTGCGAATATATTCCTTCAAGGCCCGAAACCTTTTACTTTTTAACCATTTACTAGACTTTCTTTCTTCTAACTAAATCTACGAGAATGTGATGAAATTTCAATAGAAAATTTCAACGAAAATATATTTCATAAGAATTCCAACGGCAATATCAACGAATATTTCAATGTTATTATTTTCATTGGAATTTTTAATGGATTCCAATGGAAATTCCAACAAAAATATTCCGTTGGAATATTGAGTTTCCATTGAAATTTTCGTTAGATTTTGACGATTCCAACAGTCCCGTTGGAATGAGTTTCCATTGGAATTTTCGTTGAATTTTGACGATTCCAACAATACATTTTTCAACGGTTGAAATATGGGTGAAAATAAAAATTCCAACAGAAATTGTATATTCCAACATAAATTCTAATGGCCGTTGGAATAATAAAATTCCATCTAAATTCCAATGGAAAACTCATTCCAACGGAAACTATTCCATTGGAATATCTGTTGAAATTTCTACTGGAATATATTATCATAGGATTTTTCGTTAAAATATGACATTGTTTTTTAGTGTAATGTGGTAATTACCACTACGAGAAAATGATGAAATTTCAACGGTTACCTTCGTAGTTTATATTTGGTGTATTAGAAGTGTTTTNGTTGAAGACAAAATTGACAAACGAGTAATTCGTTGTTTTTGTTGTTTTAGTATATTAGGAGATTATTGCAACATATAATGAACATATACTAACTAGAAATGTAATTTTTACGAAAAAAAAAAAACAATACATATACCATCAATAAAACACAGTTAAAGAAACTACCAAAAGAAAAAAATATGAAACCAAATATTTCAGTCAAGTAAACAATACATATATCGTCAGTAGATTATTGCAACATTTACGGAATATATACTAACTATAAATGTAATATATACTGCTCATTCAAAACATCTGACAATTGCGTGAATTACTATTATGTTTTCATTTCTCTCTCTTAAGAACGCATAAGCTGCGTGAATTAAGGGAGCCAATTATTTTTTATTAGGTAACTGATATATTTGCATCTTCACAAATAAATACATTATTTAATTACAAATCAAGTTCGAAATTTTAGATTGTGGGGCGTTTTTTTTTGTTGCAAAGGAATTTAGACATACATATAATTATTTATATCAATCTGGTATTGATGCAAATAAATTTTGGCAGTTGTACATTTATAATTATTTCTCTTAGAGCTTAGTTATGTGATTGTCCAAAATAGAAGTATCTATATCTACCCGTACTTAATATTATGTATGTGACTATGTCCATCTTTAGGTCGAAAATTATAAATAATCGTCATTTTTCAAATAAATGAGCCCCAAATGAATACAACCAAGTTCACTACTAGTCTACTACTATGCGTGTTTAATTTGCCAGCGTGTTTTCCGTTCTAAAATTTTCAAGTGGATTTTCTTTGGTTAATTAGAGTTAATTTAGAAAAAAAAAATAATATGGTTAGTTGTTAGTTGAATTTTGGATTTATATTAAAATAATAATTAAAATAAAATAATTAAAGCTGATTTATGTAAAAGTAGGACAGAGATGATATGAAGTGATAGTTAGTTAATATTATTTGAGTGAATGAATAGTGAATTAAAATAGATGTGATGTGTAAGAATAATTAGATGTTATTACTTAATTATATTGATAATATTGAGAATATTAGAGTTGAGTTAGATTTTGAGTTGAACGAAATTTTGAGTGTGGAAAAAAAAAATTGAGTGAAAAATTTTGTGTACAAACATGCTCTAAAACAGAAAAGATGGAAACTGAGTAAAGTCGTCGGAGGACTAAATGGCAGCAGGAATCAGATTCGTCTGAGGTTCACATTTTGAAGGCCTTCTTTAAGGTTCATCCTTTTTATCTCAAAAGCCGAAAATAGAAACCGCCGAAATCCACACACACTCATTTGCGAATTCAAGAAACAACATCTTGTCGCTGGAGGATAGCAGAGCACAACACTGGCAAATTGTTATGTAATCCATCAACTGTATGTATGGCTTTATATTCTTTTACCAAAAGCAGGTCTAATTGCAGAAGGATGAACGTTAAAGGTGAAATCGTGGTAAATTCAATCACAAAATGATGGAAAAAGAACATTCAATTTAAAGTAATTAACATTGGTTTGTGGAAGCATATTTAATATCTAGTTAAAAACTTCAAATAATCATTGGTTAGTGAAAACATATTTAATATTTAGTTAATAACTTCAAAGTCCCTAGTAGAGTTGTAGATTGTTCATGATATATTTCACAACATATTGTATTATATGATTTTTTTATTAATTTTTTAATATTTTTGAGCTCCAATGATTTCGAACCACCGATCTTGAGTTAATAAAATAATTTCAGTAACCTTGTTTACTAAGTCATACGAACGAGCTCCAACATGAATTTGTACTTGAATATAAACAAACAAACACGAAAATACTTAAGCTCAACTTATCAAGTTACACCACTTGCCCTTGGGCCTTAGCCAACCACGAAAGTTTGTATTAAAAACTAAAAATTATTCAATAATACACAAATAAACAACAATTAAAATAAAACTCAGCTACAATATAATGAATGTTATATACTAGCAACACTATTTGGTCAATTTCTCCCAATGATTACAAGTTCGTTTGTTTGAATCTCATCATAGAAGATTGGGTTCACCAGGATCACCTGCATATGAATAGCTTCTTCCTCGGTTTTAAATTTCAGACGAGGTCAACAGACCCAATTACTTCCTCCATACAATGGGAGAATAAAATGGGTATTTAACTAACACACTATTCAGAATCATATATGAATGACAAGAATTCTAAGTTGTAGATCTTTTCTTTATGTTTGACTGTGACTAAAGTCATTTCCAAGTCTAAGATATTGAAATTTCAATGTTGTTTCCCTTCTGGCTAACCAGGAATCTAGTAATTTACAGGTATAACCTATGAAATTGAAAACTAAATGGCTCTTACAATGGTTTGAAAGAATAATTTTATACAAAAGAAACAGTTTCATGTAACATTTTTAACAAAAGTGGCCGATAAGGAAAATAATTTTGGGGAATCAGAACAAGATACGCATAAACTTCTCTGTCCTAAGGCATCCGTTATGCTATGTACTGACTTGTAAAAAGATAGGCATAAAATCTAGTTATCAAATTAAGTTCATCATGATTTTAATAATATCTTGATATCAGCAAGATTCAGTGCAAGATTCGTTTAACATAAATTACAATGTGAATAGAAAATTGACCTTGTGTACTGCAGCACTATTTATTAAAGGCCCTGCAAGAAATGTAAAGATAAATGTTAAGCTACGTCATTTCATTCCACCTCAGTAAAGAACAGTAACTGTGACCAGAAAACTATATGCGATAAGTAGTGAAGTCAATAAACAAAGGCCAAACGACTGCTTTGTTATAAATTTCACGAAAAGAAAGGGCTTCTGACTAGCTACCTGTAACACACCTTCACCAAAGGCATTCACAACATTCATCTTCTCAACTGCATTTGAAAACATAATGAAAATTTAGCGGACACAGGATAAGTGAGAAAAAAAAAATAGAAGGAGGATCTTAAAAACAAGTTCCGCAATTAAAAAACATTAATTAATCAAAAGTTCCGATTTTTCATATAACCATATTCAAATGTTATGGATAAGATAGCCGAGGGCTTGCAAGTAGAGTATCTCCAATTTCAGGTGCATTTCCCATTACAACATTTATTTGCAGCCTATCACTCAAAAATCATCATGATATAAACAAAAGGGAAATAAATTTGATAAACAAATAAGGACCTAATTTTGTACAAACAGAAACTGGAATACCACAAATATGAAGAAAATCATATGAAGGACACAACAACAAACTAATGTGCATTCACTGTTCATATTAAATTGAGTTCTCTTGAGAACATTTTAGTTTGTTGGGGTCAACACATACTTGTATTTATTCCATGGAAGTGTTGACTTCCATCTCTAGTATTCATTCAAAATCTGTTAAGGTTCTTTTATTCTATAAAACTTTCTAAATTTCTTGAAGGTTCACTACACTCCACCCCAAGCTTGTTGGATAAAATCATTTGGAATCCATTTCTATAATTACTGGTAATATGAGTAGTAAAATTGCAACACCAAGACTAGCATTTCATTAAAGAATCAATATGTAAGTGTCCAAACTAGAAGATAAAATATTCAAGAAAAGAAAGAGATAAATTGAACCAAATTAACCTCATGTCATCATGACACATTCTATGCAGTAATTAATATTTAAGGATTCAACAAATTGCTATTAACTGGGAATAAATGTTCTAAAGTAGCAGCCTATGCATCCAAGAACTTCACTAACTTAATCCTGAATGAACAATATGTCTGATCTTATGAGGTAGGATATTGCGCAGAAGAATAAGAAAATTATGCCTAACATTAAAGAATTTAAGAAATCTTTTGTTCAATAAAACGGCGTGTGCCCCTGAGAATGCTCTTGGTAGTTGTATAAAACAGACACTTGAGTTATGGATGCTTCTTTTATTAGTGACAATCAATGCAGCTGTCAAATTATAATGATTGTAATATCTTAGATTTAAAAATTTGGGGAAAACGGAAACCTGCTTTATAATAAAAAACGATCTGGCAATGTCAGTGGAATAATGTTGCCGTAAAATCATTTAGTAAAAACTATTTTTGTTTTAGCAACATAAGAGAATCAAGCACCTCACCAATGTCCTATTTCAGAGATTTTCTTTGATACAGTGTCATAAGTTGGCCAAGCTCTTCTTTGTGGGAAATTAACAAATCTACCATTTGCTTAAACATTTACTCTTTTCTGCAGCAGTTAGCTTGCTCCAACTTAGGTTTACAGTTGTAAATTAATCAGACTACAAAAAACAATTTTTGGTTCCATAATAATTAAGAAATAAAATAGAAATAACGTATGAAATTCATATTTGAGCATAAAGAGGAATAAAGAGGAAAAGGCAGACACCAAAGGAATTAGGAAAACTATGATACCATGACAAATCCAGCAGTTCACTTGGCCAGCAGTGGTATAACTCACACCTTTTACTATTCCATTTTACATCAACACAACTGACTGAAATGTCACAATGTTCGGTAGGGCTCCACATCACACATCCGATGACAGGCACATCACACATCCGATGACAGGCAGATAGTGATTGCCACATTATCTACAAATAATACGCCAGATAAAGCAACTGGAATACCAGCTCTAATACCTCTCTAATACCTCACAGAGGAAACCATCAATAAGCAGGAAAAAGTGTAATGTTCTCCACACTAGGTTGAGGAGAGCAATAAATGTTTGACCCCAAGTGAAAATATAATAATGCTCATTGGTTTTAGAAGATACTACTGATTGGCTCGTAACTGGCTACATGAATAAAGATTACTAG
Organism: Striga asiatica; assembly: GCA_008636005.1. Lineage (NCBI taxonomy): Eukaryota > Viridiplantae > Streptophyta > Magnoliopsida > Lamiales > Orobanchaceae > Striga > Striga asiatica. The sequence continues at coordinate 361,608 of BKCP01004805.1, forward strand.
CAGTTCTGCCGAAAAAAGAAGAAAAAGTGGGGAAAAATAAAAGAGTTGATGTGTTAGCCTTAAGAAACTTACATGGAAATGCATCATGTGTTGAAGCAACTGCATTGTTCGTCTCCCTTCTACCAATGCACAAAACATTTGTTATATCATTGCCAGTTGCAGGATTTTGGACCTGCCATGAAAGGCAACAAAGTATAATACTCACAATTGCATGCAGAAACACCTCTTCACAAATTCAATTTCCTGATTTGTCCTTTCATGGGAAACAAGTAGAATGTCTAACCTCAATCGTCTTCCCATCATATGCATTGGTCCACTTCCCTACTATAAATCCCTGAATTCAAATAAAGTCCGCACTGTTCAAGCGAGTAACAATGCTCTGAGCATCTGTACTCATCTGCCATAATCAAAATTGCCTTACTCTCAAATCACGGTTTCCAATTGGAGTCATGCATGTTTACAACACTAAAAAACAAACATTGAAGCGTGGAATTCAACTACATGAATCAATAAAATTATGAACGAAACCTTCCATCCACTAACGCATGCAGCAAATTTAGCAAAGATTAGAGAACTTTCCTCACGAATTAACTGGAAAACAAATCCAATACAAGTGTGAGTAGTTTTTACCCAACAATCACTTTCTTACCTTCAATTTCTCAGCAACAAAATCGATTCCCCCAAAGCACAAACAAAAGCACGATCTGATCAAACAGGAAAGGTACTTACTTACTGCTACAGATAACCAAACGAAATTAAGCAAAATAGGAGAAGATAGATAAATTTAGAGTGGCCAATGAGAAAACGTAGCTGCAGAGGTGGGTCGCGGTTGATGAGAAAAGGAGAGGGGGGCGAGAGAGAGAGAGTTTATAGAGCATTGGCAAAAAGCCATGCCTTCCGTGTACTCCGATTTCGATGGAGCACACGAAGAAGTGCTTATACGCCCGGTGGCCTCTTTCACTGTACTCCCATTTGGTCTTCTTGGGCCGACCTATTGAATTTTCCTTTACTGTATAACCTTGTTGGTCTTGAGAATAGATGAACTGATTCACGTACCGCACCGTTGAAGGATCGGCCGTTTCAACCTCCTCGGCAAGGCTCCGAAAAACTCATGATCTGTCCATCCACTAGTCGATCCACTCTGGTCACCTAACCGTACAAAAAATTATACAACATAGTCTATAAATGAAAGAATACATAAAGTATACTAAAAGATCTAAAAAATTAAACAGAATTTAGAAAAATTATATTTTGTACATGATGTTTAGATAAATTCTATTAATTTATCAATCTCGCAATTATACCTGGCTCTCACACTAGACCTCTAGTGTGCTCCAGAACCTGGGGATCAACTCGGGCGTGATCGGCATATCAATAGTGTGTGTCAGCCTTAGGTCACAGGCACAAAGAAGTCCATGAGTGTATCTCAATACACATCCGCAGTGTCGCGAAACATCTTTGCTCAAGTCTTGCATCCTCTTAAACTCATCAACCAATAAATTCAGACAATAATGCGAAACCCGCAGTCTCAACTACGCGAAAGGGAATCCCTTGTAACCCGTACTCATCCTAAGTCTCGAAGACTCCAGCGTGTCTCTTGTAATACATTACATAACATTAGACTCACTTAAACTTATAATTACTGCAATAATAACACAATAAATATGTATAACTTAAGAAATATACCTGATTTGAGTCAGTTGAGACTGAATCTCCGTATGAATCTTCCCCCACATTGTGTCGAGCGGACCGATTGACGTGTTAAGCCACTGCTTCAACACAGCGTGAGCACTCTCCACCCTACACGACGTTGTGTTACCAAAATGTAAACAGTATTCATCCACGCTTTGACAAACTTCTTCTTGTGGACTAACCATGTTTGCTCCACATATTCTAGCACACGAGAAAACGTCGCGTACCGGACATACATATCACCTACGGCACTGTTGTATTTCTCCACTGTGCTCGCTTTGACAACTTTCTTCCACCTGCCGTGCGTGAACTTATGAGCGAAGGCCTTATTTTTTACTCCTACTCGATAGACCATGTCTTCCACATCCTTGTTGATGTGCCACGTGCAAAGTAAGTAGGGCAACTCTGGAAAATTCCTCTGAATAGGAGTAACCAAGCTCCAACTCCCTGTCAGTGATAATGGCTGAATGATGTATATCAGACCCTATCAGAAGTCTCAAACGTTGTAGAACCCCGTCATAGTTGTACTCGGTCTCGTCTTTGATAATTGTATAGGCAATTAAAAAGTTCTTGTTGCACGGCGTCATTCCAATCATTTCCACCAACAGCATCTGGTACCTTTGCAAATGAAAGCAACAAGAGGAAACATAGAATCAAAAAAACTTACACTCAAATATACTAATTAAGATTCACACTAAATTGTTATTTATAAAGTAATATAACATACATGTTGGTTTGTACGTCGAATCTATACCGACATTCCAGTAATATGTCCGAAATAGACTGGCTGCTTGAGGATGCGACATTAACACGTGTGAACACATGTGTGTCTTGATCAACATTTGTGTAAACTATATACTTACTAACCATAGCCAAATGTAGAATTTGAGCGACCACATCTCTATCCTGCAAACTATCTCTCCGCAATTTAACTTTATAGTTATACACTTGTCGGCGAATAGCGTTGTCTACAGGGTTTTTCTCCTGAATCACAGTCAAAATTGCTGTCGATTTTGCCTGAGCAGCAATCATATCACGGACAATCTCTTTAGATGAATAGCTAATTCCGATGACCCTCGGGATACACAGTCATTGCATGATTATGTGTTCCCTTCTGAGTATTAGAAGGAATCCAGATACACCATTTTTTAGATTCTGGCACAAATTTGACTTTTATCACAAAAGGACATTTGGACGCTTTAGTTTTCGAACGTCTGAAAACAGTCTTAACTAAATCTCCTATACTGCCTCTGTAACGTTCCCCTCTATGACACCTCAAAACCTTCTGTTTTCCTTCTTTTTCGTGGATTTTGAGGTGTCATCAAGGGGAACGTTACAGAAGCAATATAGTAGATTTAGTTAAGGCTATTTTCAGATGTACGAAAACTAAAGCGTCCAAATGCCCTATTCTGATAAAAGTCAAATTTGTGCCAGAATCTCAAAAATGATCTATCTGGATTCCTTCTAATACTCAGAAAAGAACGCATAATCATGCAATACCTGTGTATCCCGAGGGTCATCGACAAATGAACGGAATTAGCGATTCATCTAAAGAGATTGTCCGTGATATGACTGCTGCTCAGGCAAAACCAGCAGCAATTTTGGCTGCGATTCAGGAGAAAAACCCTGTAGACAACGCTATTCATCGACAGGTGTATAACTATAAAGTTAAATTGCGGAGAGATAGTTTACAGGGTAGAGATGTGGCTGCCTATATTCTGCATTTGGATAAGGTTAATAAGTATATATAATTTACACAGATGTTGATCAAGACACACAGGCGTTGACACGTGTGTTCATGTCGCATCCTCAATCGACCAATCTATTCCGGACATATTACTGTTATGTCAGTATAGATTTGATGTACAAAACCAACAGGTATGTTATGTTACTTTATAAATAAATTTAGTGTGAATCTTAATTAGTATGTTTGAGTAAGTTTTTTGATTTTATATTTTCTCTTGTTACTTTCATTTGCATGGGTACCAGATACCGTTGATGGAAATGATTGGAATGACGCCGTGCAACAAGAACTTCTTAATTGCCTATGCAATTATCAAGGACGAGACCGAGTACAGCTATGACTGTATTCTACAATGGTTGAGACTTCTGATAGGGCCTGATGTACATCCTTCAGCCATTGTCACTGACAGGGAGTTGGGCTTGATTACTCTTATTCAGATGAATTTCTCAGAGTAACCCCACTAACTTTGCAAGTGACACATCAACAAGGATGTGGAAGACAGGATCTATCGACAACGAGCAAAAAATAAGGTCTTCGCTCAGAAGCTCACGCACGGCAGGTGAAAGAAAGTTGTCGAAGCGAGCACGGTGGAGAAATACAATATTGCCCTAGGTGATATGTATGTTCAGTACGCGACATTTCCTCGTGTACTAGAATATGTGGAGCAGAAATGGTTAGTCCACAAGGAAAAGTATGTCAAAGCGTGGACGAATACTGTTTTACATTTTGGTAACACAACGTCGTGTAGGGAGAAGAGTGCCCACACTGTGTTGAAGCAGTGGCTTAACACGTCGACCGGTTCGCTCGACAGTGTAGGAGAAGATTCATAAGGAGATTGAGTCTCAACTGACTCAATTAGGTATATTCCTTAAGTTATACATATTTACTGTGTTATTACTGCATTAATTATAAATTTAATTGGGTCTAATGTTATATAATGTATTACGAGAGACGCGCTGGAGTTTTCGAGACTTAGGATGAGTACGGGTTACAAGGAATTCCCTTTCGCGCAGTTGAGACTGCGGGTCTCGCATTACTGTCTGGATTTATTAAATGATGAGTTTAAGAGGATGCGAGACTTGAGCGAAGATGTTTCGCGGCGCTGTGTACTGAGATACACTCATGGACTTCTTTGTGCCCGCGAATGTGTACTGAGATACACTCATGGACTTCCTTGTGCCTGTGACCTAAGGGCGGCACACTCATGATGGTGAATGCACGTTCAAAGGGCGATTTTGATTGCTAGGTATAGAGCACGAAAAATTAAACACGTAGGAGCACATAATACGGACAAACAATTCATATAAAATCACCTAATGCAGTCAATTTAAGCAGATAAAGCCACATAATTATTATTATTATTATTATTATTATTATTATTATTATCATCATCTCTTCTTCTCCAAGCACGGCTTATAAACTTAAATAAAAGGTCTATGATACTTCACTTAAGCATGGTAAATTCAAATATTACAGAGCTTCAGTATCATAACAAAATGAGGCCAAATAACAACACATAAGCATCATGATCTTCTTTCTTTCCTCTATTTTTTTTTTTTTTTTCTTAATGCAACAATAACTCAGCCTCAAAACTGAAAGTAAGACTCTGATAAATTCACATTTTTAGCAATATAACCATCACCAGAACATGTAAACCAGCTCAAATCAGAAAATGCTTTCAATAACTTGGACAAGTCATGTCTAATGCTTAATTTTTTTATATTCCATTCATTAAATATAAGTTTGTTTCCAGAACTACCTAGCTTAGGTAATTTTTACCAGCCACATAGATGCTTCATCTAGTAAATAAATTCTCCAGAAAGTCAAATCTGTCATTAATGACAACATTGATAATAGTTCTAATACAAAGCAAACATTTCTATAAGTGGAAAACTATCAATTACATGGCATTCTGCCTTGGGCAGGTTTTGCTCTGTGTTTGATTTGTTTCCAGTTATTTTATTAAAGGAAGCCAGCTGAAAAGCAGCACCCAATTGCGGCAGCAATATAATGAGCACTGAATTTATAGAACATGACAAGTTCAGATGCATCAATTCCTTAACAAACTGTGCATAGTAAAATAAAAAGAGGAAACACCAGTGCCAATTTAATGTCATGTCAGAAATCAAATGACAACCAGACTGGACTTCTCAATTGACGCCGGCGGGATGCTGCAGTGGCGGTTCGCGGCTCGGACTGAGGTTCGCCACTCGCTGGCCGGTGGCTCGTACGCGGCGGCGGTTGACGCCGATGATAGGGCTGCTCAATCGTGAAGGCGACGCACGGACAGAACCTGGTCGGAAATTCGACACCTCCCGGCGATGGACGGACTGGTCGCGGGGAGAGACGGCGGCGAGTTGCTCACGATACAGAGGCACGCGACGGCGGTTCGCGATTGGATGTTCGTGGCTGAACGACGGTGGCTCTGTCGATGGCGGCTGGGGTGGACGTCGGCGGCTGAAGGTGTGCGACGGGCGGAGTCTGCGGTGTTCGGGGCGAAATCGGCGAGGCTGGTATCGATTGATTGCAACGATTCAGATGGGCTGAATTTATCGAGAATTCGCTGAGATTTCTAGGGCGACGGGATAACAATTATAGGGAAGATAGAGATGAAGACTCTTTGCAGCGGGGAAGACGAAATAGATCGTATTGCGGCGACCGAGTTTGGTGGATTTAAAAGGAGGAAAGTATTAGGGTTATTTGGAAGGTGACTTGGACTAAAACAAATGGGCCGGTTGGATATGATTTTGGGCCGGAATATTAAGTCCAACATGGACAAGGGTTCAGCTAAATAAAAGGCTAACGAGACAATTGCAATTGAACTCGATTTTGAACAAATTCGTTAACTTTGCACTCCTTATCTCAAGCTATGATTTTTATTACATTTATATATTCTTTATATTCTTATTTATCAAATTACCTAATCATGTTAAAAATATTTCAATTATACCTAACACCTGTTATTTCCTTTTTTTCTGGCTTATTAAATACTATCCTTAATCTATACTTATATTAAAAGGTATACCATTTACCAGATTTAGTATAAAGAAAAGTCAACAACATTTATTGCATTACTAATTCCGTATTATACAATCTATAATTATATATAAGGAGATTTTATTTACTATATTTATCATCCAGAAAAGTCAACTGCATTAAATGCCATTACTATTTTGGTATTATAATATTTTATTTATTTAATTGATTTATTTATTTGTTTTATTTTGAAAAGGTAAGTATAATAAAAAGATTTTAATAATAAAAAAATCAAATACCAAATAAAAATGTACACTTTGACTTATTTAATTATTTTTGGTATTTGATTATACCAAATATATTTCTATTTAGTATATACATTAAATACTTACTAAAGTATTTATTTGTTTTATTTGTCAAAGTTAAGTATAGATTTGTTTATATTATCAAATCATAAAAAAATATTAAATCCATATTGTAAAAAAAAAATCATATAATTTTATAACAATTCTACTACACTATTTAACAATATTTCTTTTTTATTATATAATAAAATAATAATTAAATATTATATGGTGAACAACAATAAGTAAAACTGTTACTTTCTCTTATATCAAGGGATAAATTTATATGCTAAAATTAAATTTTTATTAGTATAAATGTTTTAGTGAGATAATATATTAATTATTTTACAAGCTAGCCCTAACATGCTCATATTTAATGTTTTAAAAGATGTAGAAAAAAAACTTATAATAACTCTATTGTTTTTTAGACTTAAACGTTGATTAAAAGAGGTAAAAATTCCTAATTTTTTAGACTTAAACGTTGATTAACACCATAGATTGAGAGTTTATATTTAGTAAAATTCCTAATTGTAATAAAAAAATTAATTTTTGCTATATTTTAGAATATCTTTAAATTCATTATAAAAAAAAAAAAGAAAAAAAAAACTACCATAAAAAAATCAAGTCAGCTATATATCGATTTGTTGTACTCCTCAAATCACATTCACAATTTGGCTACAAGGAAAGGAAACTCATTGATTAAAATATTATTTTGTCAGTAGTCTTAATGTACAAGAGACTTTAAGACTCCACTTGAATATTGTAAAACTTTTATTGAACATTGTACAATTTTCTTGCGTATTATAAACTTTTATTGAATATTGCATCTTATAATGTAATATTCTCCAAATAAATATATCTCGTGCTTTGCACGGATCACGTATTATATATATCCCGTACATTTTTTTTATTCATGTATATAATTATAAGCTTGGATAAATAGCCTTAGAATTGTGCACCCCGTGCATCGCACGGGCTCTGTACTAGTTGAAATTAAATATGCACTTTATCTCTCTCACTCCTCCTCTCTCTTCGTCTTCCCTCTCCCTCTCCTCCTTCTCTCTCTTCTTCTTCTTTTTCGTCTTCCTCTTACAGTTTATGCTTATATTTCCTCTTCCCCTACAGGTAGAATTTTTCTCTGTTCTTTTCTTTTTTCTTTTTTTTTTTGCCCAATCGTTCAAAACACGACACACAAAAACCCCCCACAATCCCCAAAAAAGCTCTACGCGGCCTGCAACCTATCCGGCCATCGATTCCCTGCCATCGATGATTCCAGCGAAGTTTAACCCATCGACGAGATAAAGCTCCGAACCGCCCTTTCCCATAACCCCTTCGTCGTGTCGACTTTCACTAGGCCCGAATTTTTAACAACCGATTGGGAGGATAAAGTAAACGAACGTCAGCGGTGGTTCGCGGGGGTTGCAAGCCTTGCGTGGTCGGTGACTCGCGGATGGAGATCCTCGACGATGGCTGCGTGTGTCGTAGATGTTAAATAGTTCAAGTTTGAAATTGAAATTAGCAAAGAAGAAGACGAAGAGGTTGAGCGAGGTCAAAACACCCGAGGCCGTGAAGAAGAAGAAAATCACAACAACTTTTTTGAGAATTTTTTTCGTTTGATTTATTTTGGAGTATATCTACAGTATATGTACAGTATATGTTAACGACAGTATATGTTGGATGTTGTGTGTATAAACAGGCAGTATATGTGGTGTGTATAGAGAGTATATTTTCTGTATATTAGAAGATTTTTTTGTAAATTGTTCGGTATATGTTGTGTGTATAGGGAATATATGTTCAGTATATTAGAAGATTTTTTTGATGAAATTGCAACATATACTGAATATGTACTAACATAAACTCAACATATACCCACCGGACAGCTGTGTGAATTACAATACATGTTTTTATCTCTCTCTATAAAAAAACGTTAAAAGTGCGCGAATCAAGGAATAAAGGAGTTATTATCAGCATATTTTAATTTCTCTCTCCTAATTAATCCCATAAAAAGAGGAATGGAGGTTGAAAGGATATGGTAAATGATTTAGGCATTAATATAAATAAATAAAGTGTTTTAGGTAAAGACACAATTATTAATATAGATATGGTAGAGTTGTAATTAAGTTAAAATCACGTAGCACACGTGAAAATTTCCCTAAGTGAAATACAGTCGAGTTAGCACATAATTAGAATAAAACAACTACAATCAATTTAATCAAACAACGCATGGAAAATAAAATAGAATGCAGACAAGGACCTCGTTTTGGGGTCTTGATCTATGCACAGGTTGGGGATTCAGCCTAATCCCCCGTCCTTCCGGGGCGTTATTTGTTAAAAAAAAAATAGAATGCAGGCAAATAAATAAATAAAAATACTAAAATTTACGAAAGCAAACGGGGCACTACAATTAACAAATCATACCATTTGCTTAAACATTTACTCCTTTCTGCAGAAGTTAGCTTGCTCCAAACTAACTGCTTTCTATTTCCTTCCAAAACAAAAAAAAAACCTTCCAAAAAAACTAACTACTATTTTGAAGAGTTCCTATCATGACTCCTATTTTGAAGCACAATTGTAAAATGGACATTAGAACAAGACAAGCCAATGCTAGTTGGATTACCAAAGAATACATCAACAAATTCAAAAAGAAGACAAGAATGAAAATTGTTGAGTTAGAGAAATACATACTTGACAAGTATGTTGTTCACCTTCAAAATGGAACCTGTATAGAGCAAATATGAAGGCATTGGGAATTCTTAGAGGATCTGAATAAGAACACTATAAGTGTTTAAGGAAATACATGGCTGAGTTACTGAGAGTTGATAGGCTGGGAGGTTTGAAACCTTTTGGAAGAGGGCAACATTTTCAAAGCCTTCTAAATTTGGTTTAGTGCATTGAGATATAGATTTATACAAGGATACACACAGTGATTGAATTGGATGGCTGCTTCTTGAAGACATCTTTAGAGGGTGTCTTGATGAGTGCAGTTGGCAATCATGATAATAATCAGATTTACCTAATTTCATTGGATGTTGTAGTTTCGAAGAATGAAGACAGTTGGTCTTGGTTCTTGGAAATACTACTGCAAGAGCTGAAAATAAGGGATGATTTAGGATGGACTTTCATAAGTGATCAGAAAAAGGTTAGAAATTTGCTTTATATATTTACTATATATATTCATTTAACTTACATTCTTCATAGATGATATTTTTTTTATTTATATTTGTCCTTTTTTATTTTTTGTATACAGGGTCTTATCAATGCCATAAAGAACTATGCACTACATGCTGAACACGAGAATTGTGCTAGGCATGTGTACATTGAACTAGAGAAAGCTCCCATATGAGGCTGCATACATGAAAGAACTTGAGCATTTGAAGGCAACAGATGAGAGTGCCTTCAACGACTTCTTTGAAAAAGACTTTTCCTCTAAGTGTGATATGATTATGAATATGTTTGTACAATGTTCAATACCACCATTGTGAAGTCTACAAAGGAACTCATTTTGCAGATGCTAAAAAGCATTAGAAGTTATGCCTTGGAAAGACAACCTTATAAGCTTAAGTTAATTTGTGGTATCACTGATATATGTCCTAGAATCAGAGTTAAGGTCAAGGACAATAAGTATAAGAGTATCCTTTGTAGTAACAAGCCAACCTTAGGCGAAAAATTTCAAGTTTTAAACATAGAAAATCAGTTTGTTTTATCTCTGAGAGTATGACATGGACATGCAGAGCTTGGGATGTTAGCGGGATCCCTTTTGTTCATCCATGTGCGGTAATACACTGCGCGAACGTGGAAGTGGAGGAACGACCAATTTTCAACAAAAAAAAAACACTAAGTTACGAGGCACGTCGCTTGGAGGTTTTGAGCCTTATTGATAATTATGTTCGATCTGCTTCAACCTTTGTGAAGGCAGGGGCCGACTTACACATTACATGAATAATACATTGGTTTCCGCCAAATTCGAGGTGGATCAAAGTAAATACAGATAATGCCTTTGATAACTCCACGGGATTGAGTAGTGCTGGAGGGCTACTTAGGGACGAATTGGGTAGATGGATTGCAGGCTTTCTCATGAATATTAAATATTACACCATTACGAGCTTTGGGGTCTTCTTCAAGGGCTGCATATGGCATGGGACATGAGCTATGGCCAAGTTATTGCAGAGGTCGACAGTCAATGTGTGACGAAAATGGTTCTTGGCACCGAGGATAAATTTGGGGTTCATGAAGCGATAGTCAAGGCCATTTGTAGCTTGATTCAAAGGGATTGGAACATTAGGATCCAACATATGCACATGGAAACTAACTTTGCGACAAATCATATGACGAGTTTAACGACATCCTCTTCTATTAGACTTCAAAGAGTGTCTTCACCTCCCTTCGAATTGGAAACTTGGCGTGAACATGATGATATTGAAGTTTTCTATTCCCGTCAAGTTTTAACTTAATTTATATTTGCAAGGCTTTGGCCTCCTTGAATGTACCAAAAAAAAAAGAAAAAAAAAAAATTGTTTGGGATCGAAATTGACTGCAACGTGGACACTAGGACGAAAAACACGTGATTTATTTTCCCAACCGTCTGCAAAACAAGCAGCCCATCATGTTTGAGTTATGTTTGACAATTCTTTTGTGCCGCTTCCAACTTTACCCCTGGGCTCAAACCTGCCAACCTTCTCAACGCCTTCTCTTTCTAGAAACCTTAATCACATATTTCTTTCAAGACTGGGATCATTGCCGCATTAAATCCGTCATTTGAGTTTTTTGGCAGAGAAAATCTCCTCACAATCTTCTCCTTTTAATTTTATTTAATTTTTTGTTGGTCTCTGGCGAAAACTACAACACGCAAAGAATTTTCAAAGTCAAACGAGGAGAAATAGCGTGAAAATTTGATAAAGATAGCTTCCCACCCATCCCAGCAAACCTCTGTGTTGTGCCAAAACCTACACAATTTCTTTTCGTTTTAATTTTGAAAAGATCTCTCAACCATTGAAGGTTTCTTTTGATTCCACGATCCGCGAGCCCGGGGTTCTAATTTGCGTTTCCCCTTGAGATCTTAAGGGTTCTTGTTGTTCTGGGTAGTGGAAAACCAGAAAGAAAGAGAGAGAAGAAAAAGTTGTGGCCAAGTGATGAACTCGAATACTCCGTCGTCGAGTGCAGGAGGAGCTGGATCGGCCGAGCCGACGGCACCTAGAAGAAATTCCAAGCGGCCCAAATGTAATTTTCGTAGCTGCCTTCGATGTTTGATTGTTGCCTTGTTTTTATCATTTTGTTATTTGGTGTTCCGTTATGGAATGTTTTTTTTTTTCTTAATTTGTGTTATTCAATGAACTGGGGTGAATATTTGTCCTAATTCAGGAGAAATAGGTACTGATTGTGATTTAATGACAAAATTAGTTAATCATGTTATGCGTGTTATGTATAATCAAAGCTTGGAACTTGATTTTGACAAGCTTGACATTTTTGGCAAAATTTATCTGGTTATACACCTTAAGTCTGCAACCGTGATTTCACAAAAATATATGGAAATGCGATTCGGACAATTTGAAGGGAGTTTTTTTTTTTTTTTTATCTATAAGTATATTGAATGTTGTAATCAAATTTCCTCTCTTGTATTTTGAATGCTGAATCTTGGATATGCATTAAATACTTTTCGCGATTGTAAATGTTTTTCCTTTTCAATCATATTCCCCAGATTCAAGGTTCACCCAGCAAGAACTACCTGCTTGCAAGCCTATTCTCACTCCTAAATGGGTAATTATTTCAAGTTTGGCAGATATTTCTCTCCCTTTAAATAAATGACTTATCTCACTTGTGCGGTGCAGGTGATCTCTACATTCTTGCTTGTTAGTGTTGTCTTCATACCAATCGGAGTTGTATCTCTTCTTGCTTCACGAGATGTATGCTGCTGGTGGATAATGTCATTTACTATTTGATGATTGATCTGTCCTTTCTTTTCAAGTTTGTACTAACTGAATATTCTTTCCCGCTCACCAGGTTGTTGAAATTGTACATCGATATGACGCTGAATGCATTCCTGTAGAATCAAGAAACAATAGGGTTGGGTTTATTCAAAGTTCTCGAGACAAGACTTGCAATAGAACTATTACGGTGAGTCATTCAGTGTTTTTCTGATTGTTGTCATGACTGTTCGTCTACTGCATCTCATCATTTTGTTCTGTTTTCATAGAATTATGATAACGCTCTCTATACTAATGGAGTTGTATGTTTCAGGTTCCAAAGCATATGGAGCAACCAATTTACGTGTATTACCAGCTTGACAATTTCTATCAGAATCACCGCAGGTATCTATAATGCAGTTTCAATCTTGTTCTTTTACCAATTTTTGGCTACTTATTCAACCCGGTATTGCATCATTTCTTGAGGATGAGTGTTGGTGCATTTCTCTCATTGGAGGGGGATATGTAGATCTTAGCATTACAAATCAAGTGCTGTTTTTTTTTTTCCTTCTGTTTTCTTTTTTCGAAATTAAAAGTGGACATTTATTTTCTCCTCATAAGAGTTTTTTGATTTAGTTGGTCCGTCTTATTTCCAAATACTTATTTCTTGTGCCATTTTTATGATATTCTTTGATGTATATTAGATATGTGAGGAGCCGAAATGATCAGCAGTTGAGGAATCCTGGGAGTGAGCGTGAAACAAGTTCTTGTAGTCCAGAAGACACCACACCAGATGGGAACCCTATTGTTCCTTGTGGTCTTATAGCGTGGAGTTTGTTTAACGACACTTATGGAATTACTCGCAATAACCAGGAATTGGCCATAAACAAGAGAGACATATCTTGGAAGAGTGATAGGGATCGCAAGTTTGGAGATAATGTCTTTCCCAGAAACTTCCAGAATGGTGCCCTTATAGGTGGTGCTAGTCTGAATGCATCAATACCGGTAAGACTCTAATCTTGTAGTAAAAAGTGATTGGTATTTATTTAGAAGATAACTTTTTCGCTTCGGTTATTAACTTAATTTGTGAGGGAAACAATATTACTAGAGTGAAAAAGGCGGTGCGATTATTACAGTGAAATTTTTTTAAGTAACTGGAGAGAAGTGTTTGTAAAGGTTTACGGTAGATAGAAAAAATAGTTGAAAAGTGTGATTGGATGTGAGATGGAATTTGTAATTATTGGGGTTGGTGTCAAGAAAAAGTAATAAATTCAGTGGTAGTTAACAATGTATGAGTGGATGAATAGTAAATGCTATTGAGCATTTTTTATTAATTAAAGAGTTCGTTTGAAAAATTTTATTGATAAACTGAGGAGAGAAAAAGTTGGATGAACGAATATTTTACATTTTGTTTAGAAAATTTTCTCTAGGGAGGTGGAAATGTAACTTTTTTTATATGGTTTGTTTAGTAGGCTTCATCTCATGGACTTGCAGTTTTATATATAGACATGTAAACATCTTATGCATAAGTTGATCCAATACATTTATTTTTTTGTCTGTTGTATCATTTTATTTTGTAATAGAGTTTTTTTTTTTTTNAACATCTGGATGTGGCATTAAGATTTGCGTGCACTTATTATGCTTAATTGTTATTCTTTTATATGATCTATCTCCTTTGTACACACTACACATGTCATGATGCGTGAGAATATTTGTCACGTTGGTCATAATAGAGATGATTTATACTCCGACAGCAACTTCAGGTGTTGGTGTCATGCTGTATTTACCATCTATTTGTTAATGAATTTTCAATATATGAATCTTCTGTTTAAATGAAAGAAGTCCTTGAAATGTTGCTTACCTTGTGTTATTTTTGAATCAATACAATACACCTGAAGATATCGCGCAAACTTATATTTCACTTGAATACCACTATTGTTTATCAACGAGTAGGCTTCTTTCATGGTCTCTTCTGAATTTTATCTTCTTTTCTTGTTGGGCTAATTGGATATTCGTCTTCCGAACATTTTCTTTTTGAACAGTTGAGTCAGCAAGAAGACCTGATTGTCTGGATGCGAACTGCTGCACTTCCAACATTCAGGAAATTGTATGGGAAGATTGAAGTTGATCTTCAAGCTGGAGACACTATTAATGTGACAATTTTGAACCGTTATAATACGTACAGTTTCAATGGGAAGAAGAAACTGGTTCTTTCCACTACAAGCTGGCTTGGAGGGAAGAATGATTTTGTGGGTATCGCGTATCTCACAGTGGGTGGATTATGCTTCTTCTTGGCCTTGGTTTTCATGCTTATTTATCTCATTAAACCAAGGTACCACCTTTGACTATGGGTATTTTCTGCTTTATATAACAATACTCAATGTTTTTTTTTTTTTTTTTTTTTTTTACGATCTGCACACTCAAGATGGGTCTATTTGGAAGATTGAAACGTCTCTTTTGTTCGATCACTTTCATTTTTATTTTTTTTTGGTTGACATGACATCTTAAATTTGTTATTTATAGAAACTTGAGAGTTAAATGAAGCTTTTTATAATTAAGCTAAAGCCAAATTGCTAGAAATAGCAAGTATAATAGTATTATTATGTGTATCATGTTTTGCAGGCAACTTGGAGATCCATCGTATTTATCATGGAACCGGAATCCTGGAGGTCATTGATGGGCATACAAGCTGCTTGGTTCTTGTTTGGTTTTGAAGGTTGTGTATGTAGACCTTTAACACGTTCTGGCTTTCGATTTGTCCTTGGAGTTAAACTATTCGTTTTCATTTGAATGTATTGAGCTTGTACTACTAGTGGAATAGTGGATATATGTCTCAATGTACTTAGGTGTAAATTTGATTACTCGTTTTTATTTACATATCGAGCATCAGGTGTGAAGATTTTCTTTAGCCGATCTTTGAAATATCTTTAAATCATAAGATGCCTCCACTCTGATCAATAAGCACCATATCAACATAACGATACAAATTGCCAGTAGAAAGAAAGCAATACTTTTTCGATTATATTTACATAATATGATGCAGTTCAATCGATCACAATGAATCAGCATAATTTTACAAATCATCCATTATCCTGCATCATATAATAATTATCATTGAAGTACACATTACCTAAGCACCCATCAAGAGAGTACAAAGTACAAACACTCAAGTTAGACTAATCTCTTTGGTGGGTTTCTGTAACAAAAAATCTCATCCTAATACTTCAAAAAATGAACTGAACTAAATTAGGAGATTCCTCTTGCTCTAAGTTCCTGAAGCCATCATTTGGATACAGAATTGAGCTTTCAAAGCACTCTGAGTAAAACATTGGAGAGGTACTCTCCCTCTGGATATGAAGGGTCCAAAGGATGATCACATCCTGCACGAGCTTGCCGTACTATTGTAATCTTTCTACCAGCCATCAATGCAGCACCCTAAACAAGGGGGTCAAAATGGTTATATTGAATTAACTGTGAATTTTGCATGTGCTTAACCAAAAAATCCTTATTAAGTGGATGCAGCTTTGCAAAACATAAACCAATATTAAAGAAATAGAAATCCAAAGGGCTTGCCTGTAAAACACGGAGGAACGTCCCACTTTGGGTCATAGCTCCAGAGCATGAGCAAGTCATTAACAGTCCACCTCTTCTCGTTATCTGCATTGCCAAGGAATTTAAGTTCCTATACATGCCAGATGCGCTTTGTAATACCTATATAAGTAAAACACTCAATGAGCCGGGGAAAAAGTAACATCCAAATGAAATTTGCACAGTGCATGTGAATGTGTTTGGATGTGTGTGCGGTATTTAGAGAAGAAAGTGAATTATATACAATAGTGGAATCAAATAATTCGTCTCAACTTTTTACTAGGTTGAAGGTAGATGCCATCAAGTATTTAGTTTTATGCCAAACTTAAACCAATAAAAAAATTGAACTGAGATAGGTACATATTGTGAAATGGTTAAAAGCTTATACGCTGTACACAGTGTCTTTTTAAATACTGGAGAGGCTTAACCAGTTTTGTAGCTTCTCAACTAGAAAACAATGCAGTTATACTCCTGGGAATAGGTGTTAGGATACCTTTTTCCGCGGAGCAAGTTTCGGTGGATCCAGAATAACTATATCCCATGAATAACCTTTAGAAAGTGAATCCTTCATAAAATGAGTAGCATCTTCTCTTAGAAAAGATGTTGTTTGAGAATCAAGGTTGTTCAGAATAACGTTTTCCTTGGCAATTTCGATAGCAGGAGCAGATGAATCAATACCTTCAGGGAAGAAAAAGTATTTTTTTACTAAAAGAAAAAATAAAGGATGGATGAAGCAGGAATATTGCATATGCTAACGAGATACGATTTTATCACTCTACAGGACATGATATAATTTTTCTACATAGTGTCACTTAATATTAACTTTTCTGGAGTTTACCTTCTCAATGTATTTTATTGAATCGTACTTATACTTGCTTAACAAATAGGGATTGTAGAAAAATTTGTATCTGAGTTTCTGTCTAATTGCATAAGAAAAGACAAAACATAAAAAGTCTTTAAGAATTACAAAAGCTCGCTTGACATTTGTTTCTGTTTTACCAATTAAACAACAAATCTCTGAGGTCGTTTGAAAGACGATTAGAAGTTGTTTGTTATACTGGAAAATGGTCGGAGTCTTTTGTGTTTGGGATAAATCTACTTAGATTTAGTCTCTGTAAAAGCTAATGTTTTACTTACCAGTCACACTAAGAGCACCTCCACTAGCTGCATTAAGGGCAAAACCTCCAGTATAGCAGCATATATCGAGTACTTTCTGACCCCTTGAAATTGATGATATATATTGACGGTTTTCACGCTGATCCGCATAGAAGCCAGTTTTTTGCCCCTCCAAAGAGACTAAATAGGAAAGGCCATTCTCCACAACCTGGTTTTTGACACACAAACATATGGTCATTACAAGACCAAAATAATAATAACAGTAAATATAAATAAATAAAAATCTATAGACATGAGATTTGATTTCTAGACGAGTTACACATGGATTTCTTTCTTAACCTTTGCCATTCTGGGAGAATTCGATAGATTTATACCCTCCAAATCAGACAAATCCAACCCTTCCTCTTTCAAGATATCAACCGATGGCCTCCATGTTATATGGTGTACATTGCTTATTTTGCTGATGTAATATTTTATTTGTTCCTTGTACTTTTCAACCCATGCAGCTGAAGAGGCTATCACTGCTTCACATCCAAATATATCAACGATGAGGCCAGACAACCTGCAACATAATCCCTATCAACTTGAAAAATTATCATTTTATCACTAATTTGGACAAAATCAAAGGATTTGCTCAGAGTGAAATATAAATCAAAGGATTTGCTCAGGACAAACCTAAACAACTCGAAGGCAAAACTAGGTAATCAAGAATTATGAAGGGTAGCAAGACCTGAATGCTTATATTGCATAACATTACATCTATTTGTTAATAACAAATACCAATCATATCACAAATCCATTAATTAATCTCTAAGTAGTAAGTGCACACGATTACTTGAAAGGCGACAAGTATAGAGAATTATACCTATCTCCTTCGCTGTTAACTAGACGATATGCATTTGTTTGGGCTGAAGGAAGCCCAACACGCTCTCTTAACGCAACAGCATCCATTATTCTAGTTTCAAGCAACTTCTCCACATCCAGAGCACAACAAGGGTCTCTGTACACATCAACTACAAATACTTTAATGCTTTTTTACATTTTTTTTTTTCAGAAAGCACACCATTAATAACCAGAACACTTTTTGAAAAAGAAAACAGAAACAAAAATACCGAGTTGCTTCATCTTCCAGCTGCATTAGGCGGACACAAAACATAGAGACTGAATTATATAAACCCCAGCCGATTGGCTTTTCTGTCCCATCAGTTACAAGAACAACGTCTCCTGTTACAGGTGGCGGCCTACCAATTATTCTATCAACAGCACCGCTGTATACAATTGGGCTACCATCTTTGAACAATTGAGTTTTACCCTTTTTCAGGACAACCTTAGCAATGCCTGTTCATAATTTCCTTCAAATAATAATACAAATGCGCTACATTGATAAAGCAGAATAATGTACATCACATCAGTGGTAATTATCCAAGGTAAGCAAAATACATTTCCCCTATAAATAGATAAAGGTACTGACTAAAACAAACCAAAAGACACCAAACTGACATTCAATAACATGGTTTGCTCTTCTAAATAGATAAAGGTACAGGAGCGAATAATTTCCAGCACAATCTCGATATTTTTTTTCCGGATTTCAAAGAAAAACTCAAGAATCCAAACTAAAAGATATAAAGCAAGTGGAAAATTATCAGTTATTTAATGCGATAGTTGCTTTTACCACTTTTAGAGTGACTGGAAGCAATTTCTTGAAGCGTTGTGGCTTTGGGTGGCGCGGCGGCAGAGACGGTGAGCGTTCTCGACGCGAGGAAGCGAGCTCCGAGCAGCATTTTGCCTTTCGGCTCAGCAAAGTGTCTTGTTGGGCTGAATTCTAAAGTAGAAATGTCAAAATTTACTTATCGTCTTCAGTCAATACATTTTACTACATGAAATATATTAGTACAAAATAAAATTTAGATACTGTTATAAAATCAAAATTTACAATTCTATAAAAAAATAAATAATTTATTGATGTATGTTTTTTCAAAATAATATTTAGAAATAAAAATCAATAAAAAATTAAAAATTTAGAAAAGAAAAAATTGCAGCAAGGTGAATAGTGTCACACTACATCATACTATTCATATATTCAGAGTAGTGCAAAAATTTAGAACAACATTGAAGCAAGTTTTTCGTGCTATTCTAAAGTCGAGTTGCAATGTAGAGCAACACCGAAGTTACTCTAATGTATATAATATGTTTAAATTAATTATCTTTTGACATTTCTAGATTTGACATTCACATTATATATATATATATATATAATATATATATAATATATATATATACATATATAATAAAAACTAAATATATAATCAAGCTTAATTACAAAATAATAAAATAGTCTATCAGTGCATGATATAAGTTGCATTATTAGACAAATTTTATAGATAAAATGTATCATTTTAATTAAAATTAAAAAAGTAAATATTTAAAAGATATTTAAAATTTTAAAATAAAGTTTATTAAAAAAATAAGTGTAAAATTTTCAATTAATATTTATGTTAATACAATTACACTTATAGGTTTTGGGTCTCTTGACCACACCTAATAATTGACTAGTCAAATTTTCTTTTTATGTAAATCTCGAAATGAATTTGTTCGTGTTCGTTCGAATAATAAACGACCTGAATTACATGTTCGAGCTCGGATCGATTATTCAACAAACGAGCCCTTACGTATTCGAACGAATTCGATTCGTTTGCAGCACTAATGTCGACAACTTTTTAACAACTTCCGTCTCTTATTTTTCTATTGCCTACTCATTTAGTGTCTCATATTATTGAAATTTGTTATAGAACCATCCCCACTTGCTCATTTATTCTGTTTGTGAGAATTGGCAAACCTAAAATATCTTCTCTTATGCATTGAACATAGCTGGAATATATATCATTAGTTAGATGATCATTCGTAGAGACAGAATATATTAATTTGGTGAAGCCAATAACGTCTTTCTTTTTCTTATTATTATTCTAATGAAGCTATCATGAATCTTTTCACTTTCACTTTCAGGTCAATCGTAATTAGAGTTCATGAGGAACCTCAAGTTTATTGTTCTTTTTTTGACTCTGTCAGGAGTTACATTAGCTGTTTCAAATTTTCAATTTGGATCATTGGATGTTAGCAGGTCAGAAAAGTTCAATGTGCTCCAATATAATATAATAGGCTGCACTTGAAGCAAAGAATATTATTATCTCTGCAAGGGAATGATTTGTTTTCTTCCATACATTCAACCCGTATTTGTTCCATCTGATTGGCTATCTTAGCTTCTTTATTGAAAAGGGGGAGCATCTAAAGGAGGGATCTATCCATGAATATTTACCACTAATAAAGTTCATTTACAAGCCATTGTATATTTTTGTTGTCTATATGTTTACTAACTCAACTTGATGTTAAAGCTCCTCAAATTAGTTCATTTTTTCCTGTATGATGCTTCTGAAATATTAAATAATTTACAAATTATATAATAATGATTTGATTAATCTGTGGATGTGTGGAAAATAATCTATAGAAAACAGGTATTTGATAGTGATTAGTGTTGAATAATGGTTCTGCAAGNCCTCACATTGCTCTGCATCCTTGGGTTCATAAAATCTGCTGCCAACAAATCCACAAGTGCCATGTAAATTAATATTCCAGCCGAAGCCGAATTGAAAATACCCTCAACTATAAGGGCTTTCGGGCTATTTTCTTGATAAAAGCTCGAAATTCCTATCCCCACACCAATCCCCACTGGTGTGGTGAGGGAGAAAAATACCATCATTATTGTCCTCGTCACCGACTCGAATTTTGCCTGCACAATTAATCATTTAAAAAATCAACCAAAAAAAAAAAAATTTATAAAAATAATAAAGTAAATTGCAAAATCAAGAATCCTGTTCTTGTCAATAATTAATCAAGTGTCAAAAAAGAAGTGGGGACTGGTGACTGAGAATGGGAATTGCATTCTCTTTAGATAAACAGAATAGACATAATGACAACATACCTATGAGCACATTATGACAACATTTAACGTTAATTATTTCAAACAAATAAAAAATAAAAATAAAAAAATGTCAAACTATGTACACATAAAGGGAAGTAATTAATTAGTAATAATACCTGTGAAATACAGCCACCAAGTCCCATCCCTTCAAAAAACTGATGAAAAGACAGAGCAGCCAACAAAGGCTTTATTGTATCTAAACTCTGTGAAGCCCCTAATGATATTCCAATTATCACCGAGTGCACAACAATCCCAATCTCCAAAACCTTCCCCAAACAAAATAAAAATTAATAAAATAATTAATCATCCAATCCAAAATCGCAATTTTCACAACCAAAAAAAAAAACTAACTATTCTGTCTTACTTGTGATATTATGCGCTGTCGAGCAAGGTCCGAGACGCTGACGCCATCATCATGAGACGACACGTGGGCATGACCATGCGTTGAATGCGTATGCACATGCACATGCCCCGTGTGCTCCACGTCATCATTTCCACTTCCAATAATACCCTCCTCGTCCACAACGTGATTCGCCCGATTTTTCCCCTTCTCGAAATGCACCCTTTTATAGAAGCTCGTGGCGAAAGTCTCCACCATAAGCGTCCCTATGGCGGCAAGCATCGCAACAAAACCCACAAAGGGGAACTTCCCCCACGGATTCTCGTCGAGGTTTGGCGAACTAAGGCTCTCGAACGCGTCTGGAAGTATGTGGACGAAGCCAGTGCTGAGTATGACTCCGGCCGCAAAGGCCTTGATCATGAAGAATATGTTGTTTTCGGGCCGTAGGGCCGAGATTTTCCGGCCCAATAGGGGGAGGCCCACTCCGAGGGCCCCAGCGGCGAGGATTGAGGCAATGGCGGCTAGCTTGAACTTGATAGTGGTGATCATTGTTGGGAGAATTGAGAAATTATGAGATGTTTGTAAAATTAATTTGATCAAAAATTGGAACAACATAAAAGGTCAAGTAGATAAGTGAAGGATGGATGAATGGATGTGTGTGTAGTATTGAGTGCTTATATTGATGTGTNGGCTAGTTAGCTATGTGTTTATTTATATATATGGATATTGGTGATGGTCAATATGAGAAAAAGCTAACAAACAATGATATGTACTTTTTTCTGTTTAGCAAATAGCAATAGTGTCCTATATGCTTGGTACTGTACTTGTCAAGATAGAACTGTGATCATTATTTCAAAATGATTAATAATATAAATTCTTCGGGATCAAATTAAAATTATCAATTGAACCAAACTTGGTACTGTGAGTTTGATTGGTGTTGTTGGTCGAAATGAGTTTGGATTAATTCCTTCATCAAATACATTAATCAAGTCAATTAGTAAATACAAGCAAACGATATCATTTCCGACATAGTTAAGCAACACGTAATTTGGGTATCTGTTCCTTGTTTTTATAACTTCATGATCATATAATATTCGTAGAATTACATGTTTAATTCATTTGGATAAAACATACATAATGAGGTCATATTTGTACACGTGAAACATCAAACATGAGATTTTATCTTTTAAATTAAGGAATCAGATATTTTATTTCACTATAGACAATGACGGATTGATACATTGTCCAGCCTAGGCAATCACATTTCACTCATAAACATAATTGGTAATTATTTTCTTCAATGAATTGTATAAAAAAAGACAAATAAAATTAGATAGTGAAAAAAACATGACATCTTACTTTTGTTTTGGGTGCAAAATCAAATGGCTTAATTTTATGCAACTCATTGGTTATTAAACAACACAATAGTCATTATAATAATTATTAAAAAAATTGAGATATAAGAACACACTTTCATATTTTCTCAACAATTAAGCTCAATGCTAAATTCTTTATACTAATAATGTCATTAAATTTCTAATATCAAATTAACTCTATCGATTTTTAGTTCTTAGAGTAACGCAAGTCTGTCTCGTTTTTAGTTGGCAACTTCAAGCAATTCGGTTGAGATCTCATCTTCAGAGGCCAAGCGTATGTATAATATAATAAAGTTCTTGTAAGATATGTCTAACGGTTATACATTCATACTTTTTCAACAGATATGCATATTTTTAAATCAATCAAATAGACATATAAAAATAATATAAATTAAAGTATGATTTTGTATAACATTAATAAGCATTTTTATTCAGAAGATGAGTTAACCCACCTAACTATTAGACCGCCTGATACGATAATTATATACTTTTTAAATTGAAACAAAAATTATGTAGATTTTTTTATTGTATGGATAATATGTTCAAAACTAAAAAAAAGTAAAAATATTTTTTTGCCTAAAAATTTCTATATCCGCCACTGACTATAGATTTACGTATTTCGTTATTTCATTGGATAAACTCTCATCAAATTCCATATTATTTACCAAAATAACATCATAACATTAATCATAAGGCATTTTACACATAATCACACGAAACAGATCACACCACAATTCCCTAAAAACGTGAAAAGAAAAAGGTTAGGCGACATGGAAAGAGGGGAAAGGTGGTAATGACCATTTTCGGAAATTGATGTACTTATCATCAAACTTTATTTGGTGGGGGGGCTGTGGAGAAAAATGTTGTCATTGAAGCCCATAACAGCAGTATTTTCAACCTTTTATTTCGCATACCTCAACTGTGGCAGTAGCTAAATTACCTCACGATGTCGTAATTATGTCCAGGTATAAATAATAATGCCTTTTTCCATCTCTTTCTTAGTCTATTATAATAAATTTTTCGTCTTTTATTGCCATTTTTTTTTTTCTTTTCTGCTTTTTCAACATTTGCTTTGATTTGGTGGCCCCACCTGCAGCTGCATGACAAGAAATTACATGAAATAATGCTCTCGCCTATTAAGGTTTTCTGTCCGCTGAAGTTGTGTTTTGATCTTTTCAAATTTGACTAATTTGATTGGACTCAAATGGACGACTATAGAACAATATTTACACCACGGACTCATTTCTTTACTACAATTTTTCTTGTTTAATCCCTATTTATACATAAATTAACGTTTGGTATTTCATAACCTCATGTGTTAATTTCTAGGATTTTATAACTATATGCATTAATTTATGATTTTCAAAGTAGTCATAACCCTAATTGTCAATTGCTTCGAAATAATCCACGTGAGTTTGGGAATTTTTTTTTTTGGCTAAATTCAGTTATAAATGTAACATAAAATTTAATAATTTATATATTAAATTAATCATTATTTTATTATATTTGATTTGACATTCGTACACATATAAAATAAAAATAATTATATGTACTATTATAAATCGAAATATAATTATCTGTCAAAACTAATTACACGAGGGGCGTGTTAGTGTTAATTAATTTATGGTTCTTTTAGTCCAAGTTTCAATAATCGAACAATTTCATCCAATTATTCTATAAATTCATTATAATTCTACGATCCTCAACATGGATTATGATAATTTCTATAAAATTTATTTATCCTCAAAGTGATATGCTTCAAAATAGTTGTTATTTTTTTTTTTAATTAACGGAATTCCATGAATTTTCATAGAACTCTACGTAAAATTGTGAAGGAATAATTCTCTCACAAATTCAAGTTCAATCTCTCATCCATTCAAATACACAACTTAAAATTCTTTTGAATTCTACGTTCGATACCCCTCCATATGTTTTATATCACTTTCTGTTTTGGCATAAAAGTTACTTTACATTGTATGTTTCATATTACTTTATCTCGATATTAATGAAAGTTGCCTTACATTTTATGTTTTGTATCACTCTTTGGAATAAAAGATTCTTTATATTTTATTTGGAGTTGAACGAATACGAGCTCAGCGGACGTTCACCAATATTTACAAACATTAATTTAATATAACATTATATTATTTTTATATTTATATTTACGATTTTTATTAAAAAAAAAACCTAACATATGTAAATATTTCTATTTTATTTTTAATTTTCAAACTCAAACAAGTTGGAACGTAAAGATCTCTTAATCAAATAATTTGTTTTTTTAAAAAAATTGTTTACTAAATTACTCGAGCACGACGAACTCTGAAGAACAATTAAATAAATGAACACGAACTATGTTTGAACATAAATGAACACGAGTTCGAAACGTCCAAGCTCGACTAGATAACAACAATATTTGTTGGTTTCCCTTGGAAGCCTCAACTCTTGCTAATTCTTTTTTCCACATACCAACCAAGAATATATTTTGCCGAATAGGATCTCCTATTGTCATGTTCGTTTTGTTTTCCGTTCCATTGGTTGTATAACACATACACCAATATGACGTCATTAAGTAGATGTCATTCATCCAGTTGAATGAAACACGAAATAGAACATCAAAGTGCAAACAAGAAAACTCGTTCATACGCACCCCGCCAATGCATAATTATTAACCCAATTTCTCTCAATCAATTTCTCAATCCAACTCAAGGATGGATAGTAATTTGTGAAGTTGCATGCTTTAGAAAAATTATATCAAAGGCCAAGAGAACCTAAAAGAAGCTACATCTCTATTCTCAAAGAAGGAACCAGAATATATATCCACATCTAATTCTGAGAAACTAATAAGTGATTCTCATTCGAAGGGCAGACGAACATATCTGCGAAATTCGCGGACACTTTCGCTTATTATCACTCACAAAGAAGAAGTACTTACTCTTCACTTGAGCAATCCATAAAATCAAAAATGAAGAGAACACCATGTTTGGACAATAGAAGAAAACTTAAAACCAATCTAACAAATTTCGAAACCAGGCCTTCGATGACATTGAATTTATAGTGACAAATAAAACCATAATATAGCAATACATGTACCAAAACAACCCATAACAGACACCATACAAATTGAATTGAATGTGTCACAAAATAAGAAATCAACCTCAACAAGAATACAACCTCATGCCGGTCAATTAAAGAGATCAGCTATGTTTCTTATAATGAGCAACATCTTCTATAGGCCTATGTCTATTGTAACTCACGAGCAAACTATGCCTCAACTTCGAAAATGATCAACTGGTTAAGAGTACACCCTGGCAGGGTAATCGCCATCAAACGACTCAGATATTCTAGTCTGCCATTTGCAGAAACCTCAAACAGAACAACAACTTGCAGACGTAACTTATAACAACAAAACATAAGTAAATATGATCTAAGATATCAATTCAAAACATAACTAAAGTTCCAAAAATTATCAATTCTTGGGAAATAAAAAATAAATAAAATTATGTCTTTTACATTGACTGTGCCACTATTGTTCATAACCACTGGTGTAAATACCAATATCTCTAGAATTCAAATTGTGCAATACCAGTAAAATTCTTTCATAGGAGGGAAAAGGAGGGTTGAAGTAAGGGGAACCACTAACAGGCAATTACCACAACTACTTGGTAGGCATCAGTTGACACATGTTTAAACCAGCATTGAGTTCTATTCATCATCCTCACGTTTTTTGGGCTTGCGATAATTTTCTTCAATGTGCTTGGTAATCAAAAGGGCAGTGTTAAAGAGCTTCCGAACGTTGGGCACATTGTAATTCTGGGCTACATAAACTCCGAATGCTGTGCCAACCATGAATGAGAAGCTGCTCTTTATTAAGCTCATTTCTTGATCCTACCTTATTTTCTCTCTGATCAAGATTCTGGCAGGGTCTTTGAAATTTAATTATCCTGAAACATAAATAAAAGCACTCAAATCCACACTTGTCAATTCATTCACATACACATAACAAAATATTAAAAAAAATATATCACCTATTTAACAATTTTAGCAAAGCAATTAACCATTTAAAAACAATCATGAGCCCGAAGATGTTATATTCGATTCATAAAAACAAAAAATCGAGCTTATCTAATGTTTCAGTTTCACAAGATATAGTTCTACAACATTATATAACAAAACAAACATTTCAAAAGAAATTTCTGTGTTAGTGATTAGGGCAATTGGGGTTAGACGATTAGGAAGTAGGAAATTACCTCTTAAACTGTGGCAACGAGTTCGCCGCGCCGGATGCGGGTCGCCGTCGGCCGATTGGGGGCGGACCGTGGACTGAGCGCGACGGAGGCGTGGAGTATATTTCTGTTCTGTTTTCTTTCTTTTTCTTCTTCTCCAAGTTCGTGTTCAGCTACTTATGCAGGGCATTTATTTATTTGGGCCTCAACATTCATTGAAGCTATTTTGGGCCTCATATATGCTGGCCCTGATTGTAACTATTGATAACGTTACTCTCTTTTGCTCTTCCATGGCTATATTTAGTAGACAAATAAATTAACTTCTAACTTATTTGGTTAGTTTATAAGTTTTTTGTATTTAAATAAGATTTGTTTGGTAGAATGAGTTTTTTTAAAAAGACTGAACTTATCTCATAAGCTTTTTTAAGTAGCTTTTCAAATAAGCTCGTTGAAATTTTGATTTCAGATAGTTTATCAGCTATTTTACCAAACACTTTTATCATACAAACTACATTTTCAGCTACAAATCATAAGCTATAAACTATAAGCTCGAAAATTATTTATAGGCTATAAGCTAGGTTATCAGCTAGTTTTATCAAACATAACATTCACCTTATGGAGAACGCAAATTGGGTAAAAGTCCGTTACTATATTGTGAAGGGTAGGGTACGTTTGTATATTAAATAACTCATTTCATGCTCAATACATATTAAAAATCTAATTCAATTTTAATTCAACATCACTACCTTCAATATTATCAATATAATAATTAATACCAACCAGAATAGCCTAAATTTATATATATATATATAGAGAGAGAGATTCTTTAAATTTTATTTTAATATAAATAAATATTTGTGGTATTATTTTGTATCTGGTCCAGTGCCTAATAATAGCCATAATTGGCCTTGTCCAAGAATTCCATGTAAGTGAAAATTTATGCTAATATACAAAAACATATATAAACAATTATTTTGGGTATTAAATATATAATACTAAAAGAATTAATTAATATTTAAAATTTATTGTGTGATTTATTAGCTAAAAAGGAACTAAATGTTCATAATATATATTTAATCAATCATTTATTATTATAATATAACTATAAATAATAAAAATTAATTAAATTCAAATTAAAATAAATACAAAGTAATGCAAGAATGACAAAGTTAATCAAGCGTGAAAAAGTAACAAAACTACAAATAAGGAATTCACTCTTGGTATGCATTCAAAGTTTCAAACATTGAAAAGGGCGGTATTTGTATGCTTGCACCCAACGGTAAAATTAATTCAAATGAGAATATGGCAAGCCATTACTGAAATTTCCCTCTTAGCAATCGAATAGTTTGCCATAGTAGGGTTTTGGAATAATCATCTGTTAGGATCGTGAAAAGAGCTTATCGTCGGCATCAACTGGGAAGGAATTTGGCGGAGAAAGAAATGGTGGCTGTTAAGGTACTGTTGTTGAAAACACTAGTTTCTCTTTGACATATTTTCCGATCCTCCTTTTCTGGTCCTTTACGGCATTGACAATCAACGTTTTGAAGGAACCCTAGATTAGATTCAAGACGAGTTAAAATTGGGTATCTTGTGATTCAAGACGAGTGATATTGGGTAA
The DNA here is from genome assembly GCA_008636005.1 of Striga asiatica. Taxonomy (NCBI): domain Eukaryota; kingdom Viridiplantae; phylum Streptophyta; class Magnoliopsida; order Lamiales; family Orobanchaceae; genus Striga; species Striga asiatica. The sequence goes on from BKCP01004805.1 coordinate 390,501, forward strand.
TTCATGAGTTCTGCTTGTTTATTAATGTATATTTGATGACCAAAAAGAACCTAATACAGATCTGGGGTGTATTCATTGTATCTTTTGTGTGTGTGTGCGCGTTTGTGTGATTCTTTAGATATCAAACGGAAATCTGACTCTTGGGATTAGACAATGAGTAGCAACTCTTGGGAAATCTGACTCTTGGGATTATCTGACTCTTTAGGAACGATTGAGTTATCTCAAAGATCGTGCAACTCAAGGCCCGAAAATGAGTAGCACTGGTAATTTCTTGAATCATAGATTAAACTACTGTATTCCCTGTTCATATTATTGTAGCTTAGCTTTAGTTGCATGTACTTTGTTCTGAGGCAGGTGAAGTGAAGAATTTGAAGATTTATGTGGAATCTGACAACGTTACAAACCGTCAGTCTCTCAACAATGCTTACAAGTAAGTGTTCATCAGTTTATTGTTCACCTTTTTTTAAATGTTATTGTTAACTAAGCTTGTCCTGAGGTGTGGTTAGGGCTTAGTAAGTTTCCATTGCGCTTTTTTACAGTTTAATGCTTTTATAACATGACCTAGGCCTCCAAGGACTCCTCTTTATTTCCCCTTTTTTCCAAAAAAAAAAATAAAAAATTACATATTATTTAGCATTTTGTGTTACCTGGACAACAAGTAGCCATTCGCTTCTTCGTCTTGTTGTTTGATTAAGCCTTTTTACTTTCTATCTTTGTTCTTATAAATAACAGAGGCAAGTCTGTGACACATGGCAAGGAGCAGTATCCACTCACTGCCGATGCAAAGGTCCGTATATTTTTTCTTTTGTTAGTGTATTGTACATTATGGGCTTACTACATCTCTCACGATGAGTGTCCTTTTCTATTTTCATGTTACTATCTCTAGAAAATCATCAAGAAATCAGGGATAAGCAAAATCAAGCCAGGTCTGGTATTTGCAATGATTAATGTCAGATACATGGAAAGAATTGGTAGAAAAGTTTTGGCTGATTGCAGTGACTGAAACTGCTCATTGCAGTGACAGAAAATGCAGGTAGAAAAGTTTTAGGTGATATTGGCAATGTGAGGAGGAGCACATTTTCAAAGACTGAAAAGAAAAAAAGCTCCTGGTCAGGGTAAGTGATGTTGCACCTCAAACATAATTTTTCAGTAGTAGTTCTGGATTGGATGAATTTCAAGAGGGTATCTGTGAGAATTTGAAGTAATCAAAGTGGATTATGTTTAAGTAGTCTTCTTAGCAAAATAACAAATCCCTGATTTTAGTTAGCCTCTTGTTATATTGCCAAATTTTCCTCCAATGAATAGGTATCATTTCCATTTTCCTTACCAAGAAACTTATTTTATTGTTTATGTACTTCCTAAGTAAAGAGAAGTTAAGAAACAGAGAGAATTAAGAGAAAAATTCAAATATTGTGATATTGTTAAGTTATGTCATTCTAATACACCAGCCTGCTGCAGGTGCAGGAAGGGAAAAAGCGATGCAATGCTGTGTCCACGAAGGTATATTATGAATCTAAAATGACATTGAATTTTGAGATTCTGTTATTCTCATGCTTACATTACTGCAGGAAGGGCAAAAGTGAACAGATGGTGTTTCAAGAGAGGTAAGTATTATCTCGCTAGAGTAATCTCTCTAAGTGTCATAAATGAATTTCTTTTAGTTGATAACTTTTTCTTGGACGTTAGCCACTCTGTTGCTATTTATTTTCTTTACTTGCATGGTTCGTTTTCTAATTTATTTTCTGATGGTTTCACAGAGATGCAGTGGATATGGGCAACATGGAACCTAGTACATCAGACAAACAATCAAGGGTACGTGAACGAATTTTGACGGCATACATGCCATCTTTAGAGTTGTAGTGCTATACTGGCTTCTCCTAGTTGTAGTGCTATACTGGCTTCTCCTAGTTGTTAAACAGTCAGTATAGACCAACTCTCTCCATGCCTTGTCTTAAGGGTGTCCCTTAACTTAGTAAAAGTTAAGTAAATCATCAAATCCCTAGCAGCATTGCGCTGATTGTTTTGTATTGACTTTTCACATATTGGTTTCGCTCCATTTTATCCATATACTCACATCAATGCAATTCACGGCCATATATTTATTCGTCAAGCAGCCAGGCTCTGAGTTTGTCTTTTAAATAGGATAACACAAGATTTCACCAGATTCAAGTTACAGATGACAACCAAACTCTAAGGAAGAGTAAGTTTTGGTTTCTTGTCCCTACAGTATGAGTTGATGTAAACATGCTCTCTCTCTTATGTGTTCCTTTTGCTGGCTGGCAGCTGTCAGAAAAAGCATTAAACCTCCACATGAATTGAGGACCAAATTTCAAGGCCGTAGCTCTGCAGCTGCTTCTGGCAGGTATGCTCTATGTGCTTCACTTTTTTTTTTGCCAGATTTTCAGCTGTAGATTTTTTTTTTTTTTCCTTTTTTATGGTGTTTTATGTTAACCTTCTTATTAACCTGGTAATTGATATATGTACTTAAGGATTTTGTTTAACACTTGTTTTCTAGAAAATCCGCTGGAATTCCTCTCCATCTGACAAGGTTAGAGGAGTAGCATTTAGTTTTCTGTTGACTTTTTTAATTGTTATGATTTGAGTATTGACATGCCTGTTCTGTTGTTTACGGGAAGAAAATCTTTACCAGCACTAAACAAGGCCATCCGGGTGGAAACAAGTGGCACAGCAAAGGTTTTGATGATCCCACTTCTAATTTTATAACCATGGACTTATATTTATGTTGTGAGTTTGACGTAGTTCTAATACATGTTGCTCCAGGATAACTCTGAGAAGTCAGATAAAATTGGTGGAAAGCATGGCTTCCCTGGTGAGCTCTTTTGCTAAGGCTGATCCTGAATGGGTATTTCGACCGACAGAAATTCATGAATGTGAATCTAATTAATGATGCTAAATTTTATTGCTTTCAGTGAGGCCCAGTGTCAAGAGAAGCACGGTACCAAAGCCAAGCACTGTGAAAAGCCGTCCTTGGGGGAACAGAGTTAGTGATGGCTTCATAGTAATGTAAGTCGCCATATAAAATGATGAACTCTTTGCCATTTTGAGCTTCTGAGCAATGAGTCTGTCAGTTAATAATTTTATCTTGAGGTGGTGCGTGTTCTACTCATTTCAAGGGGACTTCTTGTATCAGTAGAAAAAACAGATGCTATTTGTTCTGTGTGTGCATTTTTTCAATAACACTACAAGCTTCATCCATTTACATAGAAGTTGGAGTAGGGAATGTGAATTGGAGTCTACATATGCAATGATTAATGTTTTTCAGTTTGAGTGTTGAACTGTGTTCTTCCTGAATGTAGAACCAGCACACTTGTGGTGGATTCATCTGAAGCTGTGGAACCTTAAATGATTTACTGACTAAAAATTGGAGATAAAATTAGTATGTCACACTGGTTGATTGCCCATCTCTTTTCTTTTTGGAGCTGTAAAATAATTTTCGCATCTTAACTCAGATACTCTAATGGAGTATATGGGTCAGTCTATTTGTGGAAAGTGTTCATCCCAATATGTCCATCTGAACAATAATGTTATGTTTCATTTGTATGAATTTGGTAACCATGGACTAGGTCTTTCTCTTGGTAACATAGAGTTACTTCTCCTTTATGACCCACTCATTCGTCATTTTGTCGCAGTCTCCTTCTTAGCCAGTACTCTGGCAATTTTTAATTCACATCCATTTTTAGCTTTTAATCGAATATTTGATTACTTGGAACTTAGTAAAGCAGCATATTTTCTTAGAGTAATGTACTAAAAGTTAAATAGATCACAGCAATCTAGTGTTCTAAACAAATTGAAATGTGTGTTTTAGTTGTATAACTTTTTTTGTTTGTAATATGGCATGGCATGCCTTTATCAGGGCATCTGGAACTCGAACTAAGGTGGATGCTGACTTTTTATGTTTGTTACATTGGCATGTATTTATCAGGGCATCAAGAGCTCAAACTAAGGTGGATGCTAGATTATTATCAAGAAAATCTGTTAAAGTAAGCGAAGAATGTTGTAGTTTTTCATTTTAACCCCATTGCAGTACTATGTGACCCAATTGTTACTTTGATCGAAGTGTTCTTTGTCATTGGTCATGTTTAATTTTTATATTGCATGAATTTTGTTTGGGTTGGCCATCAATAATGGACCTGTTTGCACTTGTAAACCATGATGTCTTCTCACTAATGCTATTATTTGTTGAGCAATGATTGGAGTTTTTGAGATGAGGAACTTTGTACATGGGAGCAGATTTTCTGAAGGTTTAATCTGCATGAACTTGTCGGGATTACATTTATGTGCCGTGTAGGCAATTAGAAAGGCATTGTCTTTAAGTTTTGTACATTGACTCCATCCTACCTGTGGCAGGTGTTTGGTTGTAAGAATTTATCAAAATCAAAATTTTCGTAATGAATAGAGCTAGCAACAAACTTAACTACGATCAGTTGTGCTTCATAGCATCTGTATGGCCTCTTTGGAATTACTTAGTCCACAGAGAGACACTATCATATTCAAACCTTTTTTTTAGTTTCCACTTTGAATTATCGTTTGCTTTTTTATTCTCACTAATTTGAATTGTCTATTCCTGGAGAACTAAATTTAATTATATAAGTTATGGATGTTGGTACCTCTTTGTTTGTGGGAGTAGAAAGAAAAGATACACCAGCGGATGGGAATAACATCTAAGTCTGTGTTGCCATTTATACCTCAGCTGTTTATGAACATGCGTCTATTTTTATTTTGCAGTTAGATATTTTCTGAGGTAAATAAACTTATTTCCAGCATTTATAATGTAAGGTGCAGTAAATGTTGACTGCAAGTAAAAAAAATTGTGTTTTTTTCTTTTTCCTTGTATTTTCTATTTACGTTCATATTGGAGAACAAATGAATATTGGGAACTTAGTTTCTCTCAAGTAGTTGCTTGTAACTTTTGTGTACGCATATTTTGGTAATTATATTACTTTTTTTCCATGGCAATGAACTTTAGGAAGTTATTGGCATCCAACTAGCCTTCATAAACTTGTAAACTTTACAATGCTTGCAATACCTAAGTCTATGCAGATTATATCCTCTTATATTGAGATATTTATGTTTTATCATATTTCCAGCCCACTGTGAAAGCTACAGCGACATCTCTTAATGCTCAGACAAACACAAAACCAAAACACATGTTAACCACGAAGAATTTGAGGTCAAAACCTGCTGATTTATCCAAGAGAGAGCAGGGAAAGAATATCCATTCTCTTGTATCCCAGGAAGAACCATCACTAGAGGAGGATACTTCCGGTAGTACTGTCATTTTAAGGAGAAAGTCTGATCGCAGGAATTCATATACAGGTTCACTAGTGTCTAGATCAAAGGTAGTATTTACCTTATTGGCCCCTGATTACAATTAATTTATTTTCTATGATGCTAATCAAAGACATACTTCTGCAGTTTCTAAAGGAGCATAGCAGAGTTCCTTCTGAGGAAACTTTGCCTAGTATCTATGATGACCGTAATCATCTTGAAGTTTGTGAGTATGTTGATGATATCTATCAGTATTATTGGGTTATGGAGGTTAGTTTGTTCCATTTTGTATGATTTAAAACATTTTTCATTTTTACCTCTTTATCTGTTTGTCCTGTTATTAAGTTATGCTCTACTTTATCAAACATCCTATTGCAGGGTCAAAATCCTCTACTAAAGAACTACATGGAAAAACAGAGAGATATTACCCGACAAATGCGTGGTATACTGATAAATTGGCTTGTCGAGGTTGTTTTCTCGCTCTTCGTTTATGGCATATATATATATTTTTTTTTTTCGTTTTTTATCTTTTTTACTGGCTTCGGCAGCTTCCTGTTCTTTTTTTCCTTACTACTTTCATCTTGATCACAGGTCCATTTAAGGTTTGATTTGATGGAAGAAACTCTTTTCCTTACTGTTACCCTCTTAGATCGGTACCTTTCCCTTGAGAGCATCAGAAAAAATGAAATGCAGTTAGTCGGGCTTACTGCTCTCCTATTGGCATCTAAGTACGAAGACTTTTGGCATCCTCGGGTAAAGAATTTCATGCATGCAAATCCTACTGTGTCTTTTGAGTATAGGCAGTTTGTTGATTGTGAAATACTTCCTCACTTGACTTTTCTGTACGTTAATTACAGGTCACTGACTTGATAAGCATCTCAGCGGAGTCATATAGTAGGGATGAAATGCTTAAGATGGTGCAGACCCTTCTTTTTTATTTGTTTTGTATTAATGTGGAGAATCAAATTTTCATTATCTGCAAAATCAGTAGTCAGTGTGAATATTATTTTCTTCAAATTCTTTTATTCTAAGGTTTACTTGTAGTTGATCAAGTGGCTAAATATTATGTAATGTTTGTTTTGTTTTCAAATATCAGGAAAAGGCAATCTTAAAGAAATTAAAGTTCCGTCTTAATGAGCCAACACCCTATGTCTTCATGCTTAGGTTTCTCAAAGCTGCTCAGTCAGACATGAAGGTGTGTGCAACTAATTTTGTTAAATGCATATTTCCTTTTATTACATGTCTATTTTTGTTTAATTTCATCCTTTTAGGAACTAAAAATGAGGCATATCAGTTACCACCTATATTTGGACAAATTAATCTGGTCCTTCCCAAATGAGATTTATCCTCATGTTTGAGAACTCTCTCTCTCTCTCTTTTTTTTTTTTTTTTTTTTTTTCCTNCACCTGGCTTTTTACCTGATTGAGCTGTGCTTAGTCGAATATGAAGCTTTGAACTACAAGGCCTCTATGCTGTGTGCTTCTGCTATCTATGTTGCACGATGCACGATGCAAATGGCTCCTTACTGGACCCCACTCCTAGCAAAGCATGCACGATATGAAGAATCTAAGATCAGGTTTGTTTTTTCCCGGTTTTGTTAGATGTTGCTTTTGTTGTTGGAACTTCGGGTTCATAGATTTTAAAATTTAAGTCCCACTTTCTAAATTTTCTGCCAGGGATTGTGCGGAGATGATTCTGAAGTTTCACAAAGCTGCTAAAACAAGTCTTTTGAAAGTGACTTACGAGAAATACTCGAAGCCCGATTACAGCAGGGTCGCCACTATAAAGCCGTTGAACAGGCTTCCTGCATGAAGCATGTAAATCTAAAACCTACCTATTTGTTATTACTTTCAGTTTTTTNTCTCTCTCTCGTTTTTTTTTTTTTTTTTTTTTTTTGTTGTTGTTGTTATTACTTTCAGTTATTTTGTACACATATTCTTTAATAGAAAACTAGCATTTATCATGACATTGTGTATGAATTTGCTACTCAGGATCTTATATTTATTTTGCAGGAAGAGAAGAAAAAGTATGCAGGTGAAGAGTGTGTGTGTATAGTGTTTGACGTTTTGGCATTTGTGGTATGGATTAAATATTTTTCTAATTTTTCCATTTCCCATTTGCTACTAAAAATGAGTCTTGTTATAGAATACTTGCTAACATTACGATATTTGAAGTGTATGGGGTCACTTTGTTGGTAAAGAGAGCTCCATTATCTGCATATCCATAATATGCTAATTGAACAAGTATAGTACCTATGTGATGCACGAGATTTTATGTTCGAACAAATCTACTTTAAAAAATGATATAAATAATAAATAAAAATTATATTCGATCATAAAATTAATAAGAAAAATATGTCAATAAGATAAAAAAAACGTATTATTTTAACTTCAACTAATTAAAAGGCCAAGGCTGGTGCGCTACAACTTTATAATTGCAACTTTAAGGAAAAAAGTTAACCGTAAAAAAATTGAAAACAAAATTATAACTGCATCTCAAAGGAAATTAATATTATCTTGACGCACTCATATAGAGAATCAATAGAACTCACCATAATCAAGTTCTTGTATTTCGGTTTTGACAATGATTGAGCTACTGGACACCAATTTGGTATCCTTAATTTTACTCGCTACCATCCTTGTTAGACAATAACATACATAAATGTTCAAATCTAAGTTGAGGAGCTATAGTTACCCATGAAAAAAAGGTCTATAAGATAACAAATCTTTTGTACCTCCTTTGAAAATCTTGCATTTCGGGAACATCAACACCGATGAGTAGGGTCACATCCTTTGATGTGCTTATTTGAACTTCACCTATTAAAGAATGTATTAGATTAGCCAATTAAAAAGGTAGGCGGTTTAATTATTGAGTTTCATTACATTAAAATAATGAATTACCTCTCCACTTCTTCGCACGACACATTTGTATGATGAGGACAAAAGGCGCTTCTTCATTTTGGTAATGATGCTCTAAACTAATCAACTGGTCAACATATTGCTCCAAAGCATGCATTTCTTGATGTTCCCCCTACATAATGTCGAAAAAATTTATAAAGACATCTTATGAGTTGCGAAAATATTTTTTAAACAATGATCATATAAATTTTTTTTTAATATCATTGCATGCGATAAAAACTAATATCGAAACAGTTGTTATATAAAATGATAGAAAAAAAAAGATATATAAAATGATAGAAAAAAATATGAATATATAATGCTAAAAATTCTTACTTCAAATCCATAATAAAGATGACAATCATTTGGGTAGGAACTCCCTTGACAACCTTCATTTGAATAAGTTGGATTGAAAGAACCAATCCAATAACATCTACAAAAATATAAGACAATATTAAAATGTATAATAGACATTATATAGGTTTTACTAAAATCGAAATAAGAAATAAACTAAAATGTTAACGTACCAAACAATATGGCTTCATCAATATTATCAACATCCATTAAAGTTATAAAGTCCCTAAAGTAAAAAAGATACATAGCAAATTCACCCATCCACTTGTGAATCTTGGTCTGACCATTGATAATGATCCTTCAAGTACATATCGTCAATTTATAGATGCCAATGTTGCTTTCCACTTGGTAGTTTGTCAAGATATAAGCGACACCTTCTTCAATATCGTCAATGAATTTTGGATATTGACAGGTCAGATTAGTAATTCGTCCTCTCTAAGACAATCCGTATTCAGTAATTCAATAAAAAATCATAAACGATGTAGCATAAAAAGATATAGACTTACTACCCGAACCCCGATCGGTTATGGATTTAATGCAAATGCCTACAACACGATCCGTTTACCTGCAACACACTTAAAATAAATTAAAAATTCTCATTTATAATTGTACTTTTTTATAATTATAAAATTATTCATGCATGTGTGACTAAGAAAAAATTAGAGGATTTTGTACTTTCGATTAATGGTCAATTTATTATTATTATTATTATATTTATTTATTTATTGCATTTGCTATTAAAATTTATTATATTTGTATTGTAAAGACACATAATTACTTATTTTTTGTAACTTCATAAGTTGTATATGTATGATGAATAATAATAAAGAATTTTTTATTATAGCGTGTATTATTTAAATTTCATATAAGTAATTCAAACTAAACTTTATTAGGTTATCATCGATGCAAAATTCAATATATAAAAAATATTTATGGTGAGTTAGTATTATATAAGAATATAAAATATTAAAATCTACTATTTCGAAAAAAGTTGAAAAAACTTAAAGAATATAACTAAAGATACTTCTTTTGTGCAAACTATGAATTAAGAAAAGATTAATTCACACACACACATATATATATATATAGTATATCAAAATTNATTACATTTTCTTATGCAAAGTCCTCATTTTTAAGTCTCCATTATTGTGGATATTTGATTATTAAATTTTATATGGCCATGCACTTTATTTTTTATAAACATTATACTATTAGCTAGAGTACAAAAAAACCTCATTATAACTCTAGGGAATTATAAAATATTTGTTAGATTTATTTTATTTTTCAAATCTTGTTAACAATTTATTAGTTATATTACAATTAATTGTGTAGTAGAATGTTTCTTTATTTATTTCTACATTATACGGGTCAGGTCGGATCGGAACGAAGTCACCGTTAGATGAAATGTATAAGGGACGGGTTCGGGTTCGTCAAAATCTGCACTCGACCCCGACCATCTTACGTCCTTATGCATTCACAATCGTGTGGGGTTTGCTTCCATAATTAACTCGTGAACATTGATTGGAAGTAATTTTTTTGGATTTGATTTATCAAATATAGTGAGTTAGAATTTATTAAAAAAAAAAAAGTTAATTGAGTGAACATTTGGATTTGATTTTGAGTTTGTGAGTGGATATGGATAAAAGTGTAATATTTATAGTTGATGTGGTAAAAGTTTTAAACTAATGATTGTAAGGTAGTTAGAAAATGGGGTGTTACTATTCACCGCCCCCCTTTTACTAGTCACCGTCCCCCTTGGACAATTTTGCCCTTCTCATTTTTTCTAAACATCTCAGAGGAAAGTGTACGGTGAAATGTCGTCAAATTCGGAGGTACGAAAAAATACGTGTACGGTCGCCGGTTCCGGACGGTCTAAAAGCCGTCCGGACGCCGGTTCCGGACGGTCCTTAAACCGTCCGGACCGGCCGGCCGGACGACATAAAAACCGGCCGGAAAGCACGGCCGGACGGACCGCTGCCGTCCGAACCGGCCGGCCGGACGGCAAGAAAGCCGTCCGGAAACGACGGCCGGTCGGAACCGGTCCGTCCGGTTCGGCCGGCCGGCCGGATTTTTTTTTTTTTTTTTTTTTTTTTTTAAATTGTTATGTTATTTATTCGAAATAGTTATGTTATAAATTGGACTATATTATTATGTTAGAAATTTATTATGTTACATTTTAGACTTCATTATGCTATTAATTGGACGTTTATCGTGTTAGGAGTTACAAATTATTATGTTACATGTTGATTATAATATAAATTGGACGTTTAGATATTATCGTGTTACGAGTTAGAAATTATTACATTATATATTAGTTTTAGTTATGTTATAAATTGACGTTTACATATTATTGTGATCGTGTTAGGAGTTACAAATTATATTAATTGAACGTTAGATAATATCATGTTACGAGTTACAAATTATTATGTTACATCCTAGAATTAATTATCTTAATTTAACATGTTCTAAAAATAGTACTATATAGCAGGAGTCATGGGAAGATTTTGGAGGAGATGGTGTTGATTACAGTGTGCGTTTCGATACATCTTCATTCTATAGTAGTGCTCAGGAGGCTATTGAAGCTGCAAAACACCAGGCAATGCTGAATGGTTTCCAATTAATTATTTCGAGCCACAAAAAGAAAACGGTCAGAGTTTTGAAGTGCCATAGAGGCGAACGGTACAGAGGCACAGGCGGAAATTCTAGAAGGACAAAAACGAATAAGTGCGGCTGCAATTTTGAGATCAAAGTAAAAAAGGTGTCCGGCGTTCCATACTGGAGGATCTGTAGATGTAGCAATGAAGAGAAAGGCTACCATAACCATGCATTTGCTGTGTATCCTGAGGGTCATAGCCAGTTGAGCGGTCTCAGCGCTTCATCTAAGAGAATTGTTCGTGAAATGACGGACGCTCAGGTGGCCCCGAAAAAAATTATGGCCGCGCTGAAGGAAAAGAATCCGGGAGACAACGTTCATGTGCGGCAGGTATATATATTTATATCTTGTAATATATGTTTTAATTAAATTTTTTAAGTTAATTATGATAATTAGTAATTTTTTATATGTAAAAGTTATTGTAATAATTAATAAATTTTATTATATTTACTAATGTATTATTATTGTGATAGTTAATAATTTTTTTATCAAATTAATCGCATTAATATACTTTTTTATTTATTAATATAATAAAATTTTTGTTTTAAATTATAATAATCATTATAATTAACGCTAATCGGTGACAGGTATATAACTTTAGAGATAAGCTGCGGAGAGAGGGTTCCGACGGTAGAGACGTTCCTACTCAGCTTATGCATTTGGCCGTGAGCAGCCAGTATACAGTTTATGTAGAATCCGATCCGAACACGAAAGTGCTGACGCATATATTCATGGCCCATCCTGCGTCGATCAATCTATTCCGGACATATCACTGGTATGTCGGTATAGATTCCACGTATAAAACCAACAGGTATGTTACTTTATAAATACTTTATTAGTATGAATCTTAAATAGTGTGTTTGATTAAGTTAAGTTTTATGTGCTTATATTTTTTGTCTTCTTGGTTACATTTGCACAGGTACAAGATGCCGTTGGTCGAGATGATTGGGATGACGCCGTGCAACCAGAACTTCCTAATTGCGTATGCCCTCATCAGGGACGAGAAAGAGACCAGTTACGACTGGGTTCTAGAGAAGTTGAGACTACTGATAGGCCAAAGCGTATATCCTTATGTTGTTGTCAGTGACAGAGAGTTGGGTTTACTCACTCCTATTCAGAGGCATTTTCCTGAATCAGCCCACTTACTCTGCACGTGGCACATCAACAAGGATGTGGAAGCCAAAACCTACCAACTATTTGGGAAGAATAAAAAATTCTCGGAGATTTTCACGCACAGTACGTGGAAGGCGATTGCAGAGGCCAGTACGTTCGATGCCTACAACGATGCCGTTGCCGAGCTGCGCGCAAAATATTCGAACAATGCAGAGGTGATACGGTATGTGGAGGGCACATGGTTAGTGCACCGCGAGAAGTTTGTGAAGGCTTGGACCAACCGAGTGACACATTTTGGAAACACAACTTCCTGTAGGGTGGAGAGTGCCCACTCTGCGTTGAAGGAGTGGCTTCAGACGTCCACCGGCGCGCTCGATACGGTTTGGCAGAAGATTAATAAGCATATCGATAATCAAGTGACTGAAATCAAGTACGTACTGCAATTTTTAAATGCGTTATTATATTACTGCATTAATTAATTATAATCTAACGTTATGTAACGTATTATCAGGACGGCGCTTGAGGCCTCGAGATCTAAGAAGAATACACGGTATAAGGGAATCCGTTTCGCGAGCGTGATACTGAGGGTCTCGCATTACTGTCTGAGTTTATTGGACGCTGAGCTTACGAGGATGCACAAGTTGGACACCGATGTTTACACTAGTTGCGGTTGTGTATTGCAGCTCACTCATAGACTTCCTTGTGCCTGTCTCCTCCGTAACGCAGATGATTTCGACGTTCCGATTGATCTCGGAATGATTCACCAGTTCTGGAGAACGCTCGAGATATTAGAGCCAGGTAATTTAAGATTAATGTTTTATTTATAATTTTCTATTAAAATACATTATTTGTTTTAATTCATTGACTTTTTTATCGTATACTTGTAGGGACTGGTCATCCGAGCCAGGCGAGCAACGCTGCATGGTCAGATGCGGCGTTCTTTCAGACGCTTGTGACTGAGGTTGAAACCCGCGATCCCGCGACGATGCGGTACGTGAATCAGTTCATGTACAGTCATCTTTACCCAGACCAACAGGATTATGCGGAACCTGAGGTTAAGGATAACCCGCGAGGTCGTCCCAAGAAAACTAATTCAACTAAGCGTAAACCATCTGCTTTTGAGTACAACGATAGATCGCGAGGTCGGAAATCGAGCCGTACGACCAATTCTTCGCGTGGACAGACAAGTTCGTCTTCTCAACAGTCACAAGGGGATGAAGGTCATACATTTTTTTTTTTAAAATACGGTTGAGCGTTAATTAAAGTATTTATATGATTATATAAATTGTGACGTGAAATTATTATGATATTTATTGCAGAGTTCAGACCGACAAATATTTTTGGATTTTCATATTGGCAATGTATCCCCTGGCATATGTTGGACTACGTAGTGAGTTACCTGAATGTGGAAGCGGATGGTAACTGCGGATTTCGGGTCATCGCGAGTCACATGTATGGTCATCAGAAGTACTGGGCAGATGCAAGAGAAAACATTGCGAAGGAGGTCGACAACCACCCTGAATTGTACGAGTACATCTATTTTAGAGATATCGAGGCCGGACTCCGTCGCATAAGGTGGGCCAGAGGCTCTTGTGGACCGACTCACTGGTTCGAAGTTCCGCAGGACCTCTATGCCGTTGCGACCCTATTTAATGTGGTTGTCGTTCATTTGAGCTCTGGTCCAAACGGTGGGCAACACGACTTATTCAGCACCACAGTGTTGCCTCTCACTGCACGATCATCGGCTAGAGGACCATGTCGTGAGATTGCCATTTGCCATCTTGGTACCGTAGAACACTACATTCGTTTAGATTTGACTGATGATTGTCCATTACCGCCTATTCATAACATGTGGTTCCGTTACCGAGATCAATCGGTTGTGGGTTGGGAGCATCAGTACCAGTCTAGGTTGCAATTGTGGTATACTGTTCAAACAAATCGTTCTTGAATAAAAGAACGATATTATTCAGTTATGGTATGACGCTTCTCATTCAACTTAAGTTTAGCAAATAAAAATAAATAAATGAATCAGTTCAACTTAAGTTTAGCAAAAAAAAAAAAAAAAATCATTCAACTTAATGTTTTACAATAATAATTAAAAAAAAAAAATTCATTACATTATTATTGGGCATTGTCGTAATCCAACTTAAACTTAGCCAGCTGTTCTTCGACTTCCGCCGCCTCCGGACAGTCTGGAACAATCTGCTGCAAGGTCGATGTAATGCCCAAAAGACGGTCCACCCACTAAAAAAATGAAAGAATAAAAAGATAAGACTAAAATTTATTAAAAAAAAATATTTGTAATGAATTAACATTAATTAAAATTTAGTAACCAACTTACATAGGCGGTATTGACACGCGTTGGGACCTCGTCCTCGTCCGGCAGCTCCTCGCCCATGAGAGTCGGATGGGAAACCCGACTATACCACTGCAGGTAATCCTCAGTCGCCTCCCCGCGATCCTGTGTGGTGGGGGTCAACATACCGGTGTTGACCGTCCCAGAAATCGGGAACTGGGTCCAGGCACCTACGGCAGCAGCCTCAGAATGCTCAACCTTGTAGTTCCTAGACTCCCAAGCACGTACTGTACTGATTGGCGGGTATGTAGGGGGAGGGACAGTCTGGACATACCCCAACTGACGCAGACACCGCGCAGGCAAGTACGGCTCGACGACATCGCGGTATCGAATCAATCCGCTATATAGAGTCCTCGGCTCTATCGCATCTGGGCTGGAGCTGCCGTATGGCAACCATTGCACCTGTTCACAATTGCATAAGAGAATTTATAAAAATAATTATGTTATTTTAAATAACGGGTAACTAAATTTAAATAAAATAAATTCACGTACATCGGAGGCAGTGAGTCTGTCGAGGCGCCGACGGATGGCTGTGAGTCGATCGTCTGACCGTGGCGCATTCCCTACGCCCCACGAGCGTGATCGTGCGAGACAGTCAGGACCGATGAGTAGACGCCCTCGGGGTCGGAAATCGGGGAAATACTCATATATCCAAGACTGTAGAAGAGTCAAGCAGCCCGACATCTGGGCAGAGTCCCCTCGGCTGGCAATACCTAGCTGTCTGTACAAGTATGCCAGCGTAGCCGATCCCCATGAGTAACCCTCAATCAAATCCAAGCCGTCGAGCACCTCGTGCAGGAGCTTGGGGGTCACTCTACTACCACTCTTGTCGACGAACAATGTGGTAGCCAGCATCACCCACAGCCAGGCACCCGCCTCATCCCTAGCCGGCCGATCTTTCCCCCTGAATGCCCCCGAAATGGCAGCTTCGGACACCGAACCACGCTGCCAGAACGAACTCATGAGTTCGCCCTTGGTGACCGAAAGTATCGACATGCAGAGCCCTTGGCAGGCCTCCGAATCCGGGTCCTCAGCGACCACGACTCCCTCCACTGGAACGCCCAAAATGGCCCGGACGTCGTGCAGCATGATGCTCATCTCACCAAAAGGCATGTGAAACGAGTTAGTATCCGGCTGCCATCGCTCCACAAAAGCAGAAAGGAGTGGGGTGTCCAAGTGGGTGTGCATGGAGTCGACCAAATGTGACAGCCCGGTCTGGTCGAGAAGAGCTGTAGCATCGGGAGACATCTCTTCCCGCCAAGCCTTCAGATTATCGATCGCTCGCACTCTGTTGTGGCATTTCAGTAGCCCCCTCAAATTCCCACTCCACATGCGGGAGGCGACGTGCCCAAGAAAGCTAGGGATGACACTCCCATCAATGGGCCCACCGGGCACTGGGCCTCTAACGATCCAAGGTGCATCATCATCGGTCCTAGCTCGTTTG
>BKCP01004805.1:425797-506536 GCA_008636005.1 Striga asiatica
TTTTAAAAAAGGAGACCAAATGCCTAGGTTACGCCTAATTCATAGTTCGGCAGGGATAGGAGACCCCGATTAGATCATGATGTAGCCACTCGCCCGAGGCCAATCGTCCAATTAGCCGCCAGATAATCAGCTGCATAATTTGCTTCGCAATACACATGCACAATCTGAACCGGCCATTCCCTCTGGGGCAAATTACGAATCGCAAGGACTAAGGACTCGTGGTCCCCCGCCATCTCGCCCTCCCGAAGGACCATAGTCTGGACATACTTGTTGTCCGTCTCAGCAATGACCTGGCAGTATCCCATAGTCCAAGCTTGCTGAAGCCCCTAGAATATGCCCCAGAGCTCCGCGCCAGTGATGGTGCATGCTCCAATATTCATAAGAAAGCCCGCAAGCCAGAGTCATTACAAAGAAGCCCACCTGCACTACTCATGCCAGTCAGGGGGTTATACGCACTATCAGTGTTTACCTTAATCCAACCCAGGGGGACACTGCCAATGAATCAAGCGTGTGTTATACATTGAAGCCCCCACCTTCACGTACGCAGCCTCAGCCCGGATGTAACTCCCCGTCATGGCCACAATATCCTTCCGGCGAGTCGTACAACCTACATGCTGGCCTCTAAAAATACGTGCATTCCTCCAACGCCATGCACTCCAAAGATCAACCGCGGAAATACTACCCCAATTGTTAAATTCGCCCACACGTACCTTTGCTAAATTCTGGTGCAGCCATGGTATCATCGGCAATTGGAAAAAAGAATCGACAGAGGCGCTCGGTAAGAGACTAGTCCAAACATACCTTATTGACGGGCAATGTCTCAGGACGTGCTCGATCGTCTCGCGTTCACCGCAAAGGTCGCACAAGTCCAACGCCGCATTGTTGAGGAGCGGACCACGAGTCACAATCCACAAGAAGTGACGGACTCGCTGCGGAGCCAGGGCTCGCCATATGAGTTTCCATAAGCTTGAATCAGTAGTGGCCTCCGATCGGGCTACACTGACTTGGTAGAAAAGGTCCCATCATCGGTGAAGTTCCACACGAGCCGATCGTCTCTATTAGACGGTCTCGGCGGTATCGTCCCTGCCAACCGTAGAAGCACGGACGAAGGGAGGTTGCCCTGGAGTAGGTTCCACTTCCACTGTCCCGTGTCATCCACAAGATCTGCCACCTTCAACTCCAAATCCGTCACCCGCAGAGATTGGGTGGCCTGTGCAATCAGTGGTCCGGTCCCGGTGAGCCACGAGTCAAGCCAAATATGTGCTTGAAGCCCATTCCCAACTCGCCACCTCAGCCCTCGTACCATATCGGGCCAGGACTGGCAAACCGCTCGAATCAAAGGGGAACCTCGCGGCCAACGGCTTCGCCCCAGCCGAGACAAGGGATTGAGTCTATATTTTGCCTTAAGGACCCGTACCCACAAAGAATCCGGTGATGTGAGTAAGCCCCAGCCCAGCTTCATTATCAAAGCCTTATTCATACCCCGAATCTCCTTGAGCCCCAGACCACCCTCATCTTTAGGCTTGCACACATCATTCCACGCGACCAAGTGGATGTTTCGGTGTTCTGCGGTGGTGCCCCATATAAACGCCCGACTACGTTTATCAAGACCATCAAGAACGGCATACGGGAGCGAGGCAAACTACATCGAGTAGAGTGGAAGCGTACTAAGAACAGACTGAGTGAGTGTAACCCTCCCAGCCATCGACAACTCTCGCCCGCGCCAGCCAGCCAGGCGGGCCTCCGCTTTGTCCACTAGCTTAGAGTAGGTGCCCGTGGTCACACGCCCATGGATGATGGGCATGCCAAGGTATTTGCCCAAATTATCTGTCAATCGAAAGTTGAGCACTGCCGCTAGCCTTTGCCTATCCTGAGGCAATACATTGTGGGAAAAGAATACCTGAGTCTTTTTCGGACTTACCTTAAGCCCTGAGTAGAAGCAGAATTGCTCGAGAACCTAAAGTTGAAAGAGTGCTTGAGTATCCGAAGCCTCAAGGAACAACATCAAATCATCAGGAAGGGCACGTTAACAGCCCCTCGCCCAACGGAAATGGGCCGCCAGACCAGCTGATCGACCAGCAAGCTTATTTGCTAGGCCAGCCTCTCCATGCAAAGGACAAAGAGATATGGAGAGATGGAGTCCCCCTGCCAAACCCCTCTGGTGGGCTGGAACTCGTCGCCTATTGTGCCATTCCACATTAAACGCATCGAAGCCGACCGAAGGCTTGCCATATTAGCCGATACAAGCCTGGCAGGATAGCCTGCGAATCGCAAGGTCCCATCAATAAACTCCCATCGCAGATAGTCATAAGCCTTCTCGAGATCCACCTTGATAACCATATACCCCGTAGGTCCCCTCATACCCCGTATAGAGTGAATCAATTCATGCGCCACAGAGATATTGTCCGTAATATGGCGTCTCGGAACAAAGCTCGCCTGCGCGTGATGGATTAACCCAGGCAAGGTACCTTTCATCCGGTTCACAAGGACCTTAGTAAATAATTTACAGATCACATTCAGCAGGCTGATGGGCCGGAACTGGCGAATCGTGGTGGGGTTCTCAGTGTTGGGTATCAGAACAAGCAATGTTTGATTCACACTGCCTGACACTGCTCCCTCCTGCCACATTTGCCGTAAGAAAGCCCTGACCGAGAGACCGGCAATGTCCCAATTCTGCTTATAAAAGAGCGCATTAAGCCCGTCCAATCCCGACGCTTTGAGAGATCCCATGTTGTTCAAGGTAGCCAAGACCTCCTCGTCAGTGATATTTCGCTCCAAGGCTCGCATAACAGTCACATCAGAAGGAGGAATCATGTTGGTGACTGGCCCGACATGCATTGACGGCGGCCATGCAGAATAAATATTCTTAAAAAACCTCGTCGCCAAAATTCTGTAGGGCCTCTTGGTCTATAACCAAAACTCCTTCATCATTGTTTAGTTCCATGATCCGATTGTGGCGTCGTCGATGTTTAAGTTGTCTGTGGTAATAGGAGGTGTTTCTGTCCCCCAAGTAGGACCAATCCCTCGTAGCTTTTTGGAGGAGTAGCAACTCTTTCCGCATAACAATCTCCTCCAGTTCCTGCCGAAGCTGGGCCTCGAGGGTCACTAACCGGTCATTGACGTAAAAAACAGCAGCACCGCTGGATACCGCCCAATCGGGCCAACAAGCGTTTTTTCTGTTGAAAAATATTCTCGAATACTCGGAAGTTCCAATCCTTATTTTTTAAATATAATATATGCACTACAAGATTATTCTAGAATGACAATTAGAGTGAGGCACCCCTTGACATGAGGTCAAGGGTTCGAGCCCCCCGGAGCGCAATGGTGGAACAATTAATACTGAGGACTAGAAGCGGCAGTGTGGGAGGCTGAAACTCGGTGGGAAACAGTGGCTGGATAGGTGGGGCCAGCATGAAGTTCGGGGGGCCAGCGAGCGATCACTTCGGTGGGAACCAGCGGCTGGATAGGTGGGACCAACTTGGAGCTGGGAGGGCCAGCGAGCGATCACTTGGGGATCAACTCCTTGTGCGCGGTAGTTGAGGGTATTAAGTACGTGGGAGCCATTGTGGGGCTATCGCGGTTTTATTGGAGGCAGTGCCTGAGGGGCCGGAGCTGTTTCCTCGAGGACTAGTCAGGCGCAAGCCTGGAACCTCGGTAAAAATAATTAGACTTTTCTAGAATATAGAATGTCAAAGGCGGCAAGAAAGAATAAAAAATCTAGATATTGTCCACCGACTTATGGTGCCTAATTGCCTATAAATATGTGTACTCACATTATTGAAGTTGTAATAAAAGAAACATTTCAAGCTCCTTACATCCATTAGCTATTCTACAAATTATATCCACTCACCATTTTACATTCAAACACCAACAAATAATTTACAAAATCAAGATACCAACACCAAAATACAATTTACAAAATCAAGATACCAACAGTGGTATCAGAGCACGGTTGATCAAAAAATTTGGGGCGTATCACAATACAAATGGCTTCATCATCAAGCAACACTATTCCTCTACCCATATTTGGAGGAGAAAATTATGACTATTGGAGCATCAAGATGAAGACATTATTTTTGTCACAAGAGTTGTGGGAAGTTGTCGCATATGAAGTCAATATTCCCACTGATATATCAATGTTGTGCGTTCAAGAACAAAAAAAGTTACGTGAAGAGCGTCGGAAGGATGCACAAGCGCTCTACATAATCCAACAAGCCTTGTCGGATAATATTTTTCCAAGAGTTATCAAAGCCAATAGTGCCAAAGAAGCTTGGGAGATTTTACAAGAAGAATTTCAAGGAACATCCAAGGTACGTACAGTCAAACTACAAACTCTCAAGCGTGATTATGAAAAATTAGAGATGAAAGAAAATGAGGCCGTGAAAGAATATTATACAAAATTAATTGAGCTTGTTAATCAAATGCGAGCAGCTGGAAAAGATATTTCAGATAAAAAGGTTATTGAAAAGATACTAATTACTGTCATTGAAAAGTATGACCCAATCGCTACAGTTATTCAAGAATTGAAAGATTTAAATACTTTATCAATGACAGAATTAGTTGGTTCTCTCGAGGATTATGAAAGAATAACAACTTTGAAGAAAAATGAAAAAGAGGTTGAAACAGCATTTCAGTCAAAATTAAATTTACAGTCTCAAAATTTCAAAAATCAAGAAAAAAGAAATCCAGAAAAATCAAGTGATGTGAATATCCTAGACCCGAGAAAAACAAAATATGGTATGATACAACATGTGGAATTTGCAAGAAAAATAATCACAAAGAAGAAGAGTGTTGGTTTCTAGAGAAACCCCAATGCAAAAAATGTCAAAGGTTTGGTCACATCAATAAAAAACTGTTGGGTGAGAAGACAAAGTCAACGAGCCAATTTTTCAAAAGAGCCAGAGCCAGAGCCAGAGCCAAAAGAGTTATTGTTCTACGCCTCCAACGGTACAGCAAGAGACAAAAGAAGCATTTGGTACTTAGATAGTGGCTGCAACAATCACATGACATTCGACGAAAGCATTTTTTGCAAGATTGAAAAATTCAGTTCAAAGGTCAAGATTGGAAATGGCGTATGTAGAGGCAACGGGCAAAGGAACTATCGCCATCGACACAAGAGAAGGCACAAAATATATCAAAAATGTTCTCCTAGTTCCAACAATCGACCAAAATCTGCTAAGTGTCGGCGAAATGTTAAAGAAAGACTACAACTTGCATTTCAAGAATGATTCATGCACCATCTACGACAAGAACAAGAAGACAATTGCAAAAATCAAAATGATGGAGAATCAATGTTTCTAAGTCAAATACCAATACCCAACACAAAAGAACAGGCCAATTGTCAAGTCAAGTGTCAACAGTCAATGAGAAGATTCCAAGAAGAAAAATACACGAGTTCCAAACTCACATCATCAGGAGAAGCAAGCAAACACAGTTACTAGAAGACAAGTTTCAAAGCCTCCACAACAAAAGTGCTATAATATATGCAATCGAGCAATTGTCGAGCCAATAAACACAAGAGAAATCACGACAAGAATAATCCAAAGACAAGCCGTACCGAACCGCTATATCATGGACAAGCAAAGAAAGCTCAAGTATATCTCCACAGAGGAGCAACTAACGGATACTTTTACAAAAGCGCTACCAAGACCAAGATTCGAGAGACTACATGACAAGCCTAAAATTATCCAAATGAGCATTAAGGGGGAGTGTTAAATTTAATCCTCATTTTATAAATATAATATATGCACTACAAGATTATTATAGAATGACAATTAGTATAATTAATAATTAGACTTTTCTAGAATATAGAATGTCAAAGGCGGCAAGAAAGAATGAAAAATCTAGATATTGTCCACCGACTTATGGTGCCTAATTGCCTATAAATATGTGTACTCACATTATTGAAATTGTAATAAAAGAAACATTTCAAGCTCCTTACATCCATTAGCTATTCTACAAATTATATCCACTCACCATTTTACATTCAAACACCAACAAATAATTTACAAAATCAAGATACCAACACCAAAATACAATTTACAAAATCAAGATACCAACATACATTTGCGATGTTCCTTGCCGCTTTGATAAATAAATTAATTAAAAAAATAAAGAAATACATTGGCACAAAAATAAATTTGAATATTAATAATAATCTATATCTATATTTATATATAAAAATGTTTAATTATTTTTTAAATAGTAATTATTTCCCTAAAATAAGTCTATTTACTATTTTGGAAAATTAATTTAACAATTTATGGTGTATTTCAAATGATCACTTGCTGAAATTGCGGACCATTATTTAAGAAAATAATTAAACCATATTTTAAAATATCTTAATTACTCAAATCAAGTAATTAATATATGATATATAGTGGCTGGATTTATTTTTGGTACTGATGTTGTTTCTATGGGAAATATATTAATTAATATATGGTATAAAGTAAGCAAATTTATTTAGGTTATTTGATAACTTTTTTTGATCGAAATTTTGTTAAAAATTAATCAGTATATGGTGTACTTTTTTATGTAATGCGCGGCCAATATATTGGTTTTTAGGCGTGAGTTTCAATTTTTATTTCAAGTTTTCATATGAAATTAACATAATAAAATTGATGTAACTCCGACAAAATAATATGAACGAATATTTTGATATAATGTACGTGTATCGATATTTTTTATAAAAAAAAACTCTGGTCAATTTTTTTTATAATTAGTGAGTCTCGATTTAATTCATTTTTTTGTTACTCCCTCCATTTCATAATAAGTGTCGTTTTGAGAAGTTTCACAATAATTAAGAATATTTTTTTTTTCCAACAATAAGTTTCATTAATGAAGATAGAGATGAATGTCCTGAGAAAAGACGAAGATTGAATATGAAAAGACATAGTGTATTTATTAGCTAAATGAGGATAATAATGGAAAAAACATGTACAAAAAATCCAAAACGACATTTATTTGGTTAATGGTTGATAAAGAAAAAATGACATTTAAAAAGAATAGGAGGTAGTACGACATTTCAAATATTTTTGTGTGAAATGCATTGTTCTTTTTTTTAGCATGATAAAGAGTGTTGATTTTTTTTGGCATAAATGATCTTATACTGATTGTTTTTACTCAACTACTTAAATTTTCTTATTTGGATATTTTATACAAAAATAAATTCATTTTAATTAATTATACAATATAAGTTTATGTTTGTACTTATTATTCACATAGGTTTTTTACATATATGATAAAATTTTACCAAAATAATTATTTGAAGTAATTACGTTATAATCAAATCAAATTTCTGAACAAAATTTTTGAAATGACACATATTTTGAAACGAATATAATGTAATTTATTATCAGTTATGTGCAACGCGTGGGTTGTGTACTAATTTCAAATAGACATTTTTATGTAATTTTGCACAATTTAATTTTTATATAACATTTTTAATAAATTAATATAAATAAATTGTATTACATATTGATTCTATATTTTAATTTATAAATATTATTTGATGAGATTTTAATTTATAGTATTAATGAATATTTCTTACCGGTGTATCACACGAGATTCCTACTAATTTCTATCCTATATCAAATAACTCTTATTATAGATTATAGAGTCTTTATTTACATTTAAAAATAAAAATACAATATATTCTAATATTATTAATAAATAATACCACAAAATATTTTCGTCGCACTTCCCCNATAACTTAATATGTTCTCACCCTTTACACACAAGCAAAGGTGGTCAAAATGGGGGGTTTGAACATCCAGCCCCCTGCGAGCCCTGTCAGCTAACAAATACGAATCTATGCAAGCGTTACCATCCCAAATAAAAGTACAACTAATACCAGAATGAAGCAGAAATCCTATATCATCTAGTACAACGGAAGAACAACAACCGGCTTTGTCAATTCTCTACACCAAGGAAACTAGGCTTTTGTCTTTAATCTTGAAGTTCACCTCCATCCATCCCATCTCCTTAACTTTTAATAAGCCCCACCTTACTGTTAACATCCCTGCCTCTCTTCTACTGACCTCAAATTCAATTGCCCCTGACCACTGTTGGACTAAATTTTCACCTTCCAATGGACTAAATTGATGTCTAATGCCATGGAGAATGAGTTTCAGCTATTATACCTTCCGAGGGGTTCGAAATGAAGATCGGAAAATCGGGAGGGCTAGTGGAATGGACCGGCTCTTGAACCGGACCCATTTTGGGGCTGTGGGTCTCGGTTTGGAGCTTACCGGGACTGAAACTCGTCGATAATGGAGCTAGCTCGACGGATCGGGGCCAAGCTCGCGGTTCAGGGCTTGGGTTCGCCGGAAAACGGGTCGGCTGCTCGGGTTTGGAGCAACTCAACCCGAATATGAGGTGAGATGGTCGGACCTGTGCTGGTTCGGTCCTGAGGTGCTGGTTACGGTTCGGATCTGGGGCAGGCTCGACAGCAACGGCTCAGGCGTGGCTCGGCGGCGCGGGTGGACGGAGCTAGGGTCGCGGAGGCGTACGGACGTGCGAGGGCGGGCTGAGCTCGCGAGACGAGGGCGTACGGACTGCTTCGCGGACTCGGGCTGGTGCGGTGGTGCGAACCTGTGGATGGCGACGTGAGGCCGAGCTGGGAACGGCGATGCTGAGGTCGCCGGTGGCTCGAAGGAAAACGGACGACGCGGGATGACAGCGTGGACGACGGGCTCAGTTGCGGCCTTGACGTGAAGGCCGTGAGCTGTGGCTAGGAGGATTCCCCGCGTGAAGGCGGCGACGACGGCGCGAGCTCTCCGGTCGGAAGTTCGCCGTGTGTGGATGAGCAGCGAGCTGGGAGGAGGACGACCGTGAGCTTGGTGAGGGAGTGGCGACCCGATGCGGAGATTTCCTTCTCTCCTTTTTTCTCTATTTTTTTTTAATATTTTAAAACGATTAGTTGGGAAAGAAGATACATATCTATCATTATATTAAAAGATTAACCATTTAACATTTTTAGCAAAGTTTTCCCGCCAACAGCATTTAATGCCTTCTAAAAATAGAATTTTGGACATCTACACTTATATTAAAGGGAATCCTATTTACCAAATTAAGTAGCCAAAAAAGTCAACAGCATTTATTGCATTACTATTTCTGTATTATACAATCTATATTTATATAAAAGGAGATTCTATTTACTACATTTACTACCCAAAAAAGTCAACTACATTAAATGCCATTAATATTTTGGTATTATAATATTTTATTTATTTAATTAATTAATTTATTTATTTTATTTTAAAAAGGTAAGTATAATAAAAAGATTTTAATAAAAAAAATCAAATACCAAATAAAAATATACACTTTGTCTTATTTGATTATATTTGGTATTTGATTATACCAAATATATTCCTATTTAGTATATACATTAAATACTTACTAAAGTATTTATTTATTTTATTTGTCAAAGTTAAGTATAGAGTTGTTTATATTATCAAATCATAAAAAAAATATTAAATTCATATTGTAAAAAAAAAAATTCATATAATTTTATAACAATTCTACTACACTATTTAACAATATTTCTTTTTTATTATATAATAAAATAATAATTAAATATTATATGGTGAACAACAATAAGTAAAACTGTTACTTTCTCTTATATCAAGGGATAAATTTATATGCTAAAATTAAATTTTTATTAGTATAAATGTTTTAGTGAGATAATATATTAATTATTTTACAAGCTAGCCTAACATGCTCATATTTAATGTTTTAAAAGATGTAGAAAAAAACTTATAATAACTCTATTATTTTTTAGACTTAAACGTTGATTAAAAGAGGTAAAAATTCCTAATTTTTTAGACTTAAACGTTGATTAACACCATAGATTGAGAGTTTATATTTAGTAAAATTTCTAATTGTAATAAAAAAAATTAATTTTTGCTATATTTTAGAATATCTTTAAATTCATTATAAAAAAAAGAAGAAAAAACTACAATGAAAAAAGCAAGTCAGCTATCGAGTTGTTGAACTCCTCAAATCACATTCACAATTTGGCTACAAGGAAAGGAAACTCATTGTACAATTTTCTTGCGTATTATAAACTTTTATTAAATATTGCATCTTATAATATAATATAATAAATATATCCCGTGCTTCGCACGGGTCACGTACTATATATTGTTGGGTTCGCTAGTACCGTACGGGCTTTAAGCAGCGGAATTTAAAATTTTTAAAATAAGTATTTATCGTATAAATACAACACCCGTACATACTAATTGCGAATTAACTGATCGTCATCTTTAAAACATGCATCATATACAAATTTTGATTTGTTATATAAAATAAATACTAGATTTACCTTAATCTTGAACTCCTTCAAAATTGTCGATGAATGAGGGAATCGATTCCCGGTTTGTAACAGCAACACCTTTTGGTTACTCGCTCAGGAATCCAAGTGTCTTCCCTCTAAACGTATCCACCTTTTGAAATCCGGTTCCGATAACCTCTTTCTTCGCTAGTAGAAAAGTATCGGTTTTATAGAATGGAATATTTATTTGAGGAAATATATAAGAACACTTTCTTATATTTTTGAATATGAAGAACACTTCTTCTTTTCTCTCTTTTTCAACTCTTGAAAACTTAGATCAAATCTTAAGATTAATTTTGAACATCAAACATGTCCATATTTATACTAAACATTTTAGTATAAAATAATAATATTTGGTAGAATATTTTCATAAAATATAAAAAGTCTTCAAGAATATTTTCATAAAATATTAAGTCTTGGACAAGACTATTCCCCACCCAATATTCAATTAATAAGAATAATATTAATTATGTTTAAGTAGATAGCATCTCTTAACCACCATAATTAATTATTCTTATTAATATTTAATCTTTAATCATATTAAAGATATATCATAAAATAATAATTCTTGAAAGCATCTTTCAAGACTTTATTATTTTAATCCTTTATTCCATTTCCTCATTTAATAATCATATTATTATTTGGATTTGAAATTTAAAATCTAATTTTAAATTCCAAATATTAATTAGTAATTCCATTAATTACTAAATTAATATTCAAAATTCAATTAATCAATCCAATTGATTAATTTAATATATTCCTTTATTGACATCTAATCAAATTAGATTTTGTCAATTAATTCTAACTCTTTAGAATTACTATTTGATTTTCACCTTCATTCAAAAATTGGTGTGACCTTTTAGGTTCACAATTAATACTAGTAGTGGATTTACAACTCTTTGTAATTTGAGTTAATCTTATTAACTCTTATTCATGAATTAACTCTTTAATTTAAGAACCCACATATCATGGGAACATCTAGCAAGTAGCATGAATCTAGTATTAAGTGAATAGCGAGTAAACCTATTTCAATTACAAGTCCATACATGTAAAATCCTTTCGACATCTAATTTCCCGATTAAATCTTGGGTATGATTTTAGTCGAAACCCAAATTGATTTAATAACTATGATTCTATTTCATATTTAGTAATTCATGTATGAATCTTTATTCATCCCGCCTTGGCCAAGGACTTTGAATTACTAACTATGAAACACATAGGAAATTCTCGTATCTTCATACGTGTCGAATCCTTTGTTGGCCACTAACAAACTTCCATACATATTAACATAATACCCAAAATATCCCTTTATACGATTGTGCTAGCAACCAAAAGGATAAATCAAAGTAGAACGTAATATGCACAAAGTTACCATTGTGCCTCAAGTCTAAGGATTAGTCATGTACTATTGTAACATGAAAATTCTTATTCGACAGAATAATTAACTAAAATAATTCTTCATTAAGAATTTTCATACGGTCATGTTCAGTGAACTTGTTCTCTAACAAGCACCCACATATATGTACTTGCGTCCCACGCTAATGTTAATGGAATGCAACATTCTTGTCAAACAAGCATACATACTATGTACAAGTCTTTTATGGATTATTCGATATCCCTTTTCGAAACATCCATCGACTTGGAACTTTATTTAAGACCACAGCTTTTAAGGTATCTTCCATGATTACCATCTCTATGCGCAACCATACCTTATAACTATATGTGATCTAGGGATTTTATCTTAAGTGCAAATATAAGATAAATGCTTACTCTTAAGATAAAGTAATGCCTTTTAATTAATATAATTCCAATAGATTGTATTTACAAGTAGAATACATCCAATCCAATTGGAACGTTGGGTATACTACTCTAACATATATATCCGGTACATTTTTCTTTATTCATGTATATAATTATAAGCCTGGATAAATAGCCTTAAAATTATGCACCCCGTGCATCGCACGGGCTCTGTACTAGTATAGGTGAAATAGGATTAGGGTTGAGTCTGATAATGGGCTTAAAATTGGGCTAAAGATTAGTTACTGACTTGGGTTAGGAAATTCACTACTTGAGCCGAAAAATTAAAATGTACAGGCTATATACATTTTAACGGGCCTTGACTAAAATCGACTATGTAATCGGGCTAGTCAACCGAGCATTGACTTAGGAAAATTAAATGTTCGGGTAAATTAAAAATGACCGGAACATAGACTAAATTAATTAGTCGGTCGAATTTAAATAAAATAATTGACTCGGATTTAAAAATCGAACATGGACTCGACTTTTAAAATGGGCTGAATTAAAATCGACATGGGCTCGATTAAATCAAATGAGCCGAAATAAAACAAACATTGGCTCAATTAACTTAAATGGCAGGCTAAAATGGACTCGCTCGTTTATTGGACTTCGGTCCAACTTAATGGAATATTGATTATTCCAAGGCTTAGACTTAATACTAATTACTCGTGCTAATAACAAGGCAAAATTGCCTTTAATATCATGACCTTTTTCGAAATTGCAATTTAATCACGACTTTTTTACTTTGCAAATTATATCACAATCTTCAGTTTGTTGCAAATTGGTGCACCGATTTGCATATCCCATGCAAACTATATCACAATCTTCAGTTTGTTGTTCGCTCACATCAACTTTTTTATGACTGTTTGCAACAAACTAAAGGTTGCGATATAATTTGCAAAAGTGAACAAGTGATGATTAAATTGCAACTTCGATAAAGGTAGTGATATTAGAGGAAAATTTGCCTAATAATAATAAATGCATCAAATACGGAAAATTGGCTATTTATGGGATTAAAGTCGAGCTCGATAAATAGTAAATAATCTGGGCATTACAAATTGGCTAACTAGTACTTGGTGAACATAGATAATCAAACAACACATCATACACACAACATTATTTCTCAACTCATCAAGACTATTTATCTAGCTGAATGAATCTCATTTTTGGTGTGTGCGGCTCTCTCTCTCTATCCCTCTCTCTCTCCCTCTCTCTCTCTCTCTCTCAAACCTTTCCCCCAAATCGTCGAATCCCTAGTCCGTCGTCAGATCTAGCGTAGCCTCCTCTTTTGTGGCGGTCCGACTCCTCCATGGGGATGTCCTCCCGACGTGTCCTCATCCTCTGTACCTGTTTCGATCATCTCCCCTGATGTGGTTCCGTATTTTCTGGACAGTAGCATCGTTGTTTTGAGGTGAGTTTCCAGCGACGGGGGTGCGGCGCGGTTGCGGTCTCGACCTGGGTCCGTCAGCCTCTTCCTCTTCTTCTCCGCTATATCCTGGGCTGAGCCGGGGAGTTGCTCCCGACGATTCCGTCCTCCAACTTAGGGCTTTGAGGGGTTTTGTCATCTTTGTGGTGAGGTTGGGGTCGGCAGGTGCGTCAGAGCGTGGTTTTGTGGTTAGATTTGGCTCAGTGGGTGGGTCTTGCTAGCTGTCACCAGGGCTTGGTGAAAGGAGTGGTTGGGCTTGCACTTGGCGAAGGTCTGGCTCAGTGGCCCGTCTTTGAACCTTAGCTCCTTGTTGTCTCCGGTTAGACTACTCCCCTGGCGGGCTAGCGATCGTTGTTGTCGAGTGGGCATCATCCAATTTCCTGGATGCCATGGCGGCAGTGGTGGTGGTGGTTGTTGGCAGGCAGGGCACGAGTCTTGCGTTTGTGGTTGCATGCAACTGTTGGCCGGAGATGGGGGCTGATGCCTTATGTCTTGTTTCTTTCGATCTCGGTGGTCTATGGGCTGCGAGTGTCGTTTGAAGTGGCGGGGTGGGCGGTTTTGGCTTCGGTCTCTCGAAGTTGTCTGTTGTGGTGTTTCGGGGGAAGTCTGTCTGTCAGTCCAGGTAGAGTTAGTCGTAAGGGGAGTCTCTTGACCCGTGTGTTTGGGGCTAAGGGCTAGAGGCTCTTCTGTTTCTCGCTTTGGAGTCGTTTGGGTGCGGAGGTCCCGGATGTTGGTCGGCTGAAGGGGAGGGCGTCATGTTTTTGGTTGTTTTTTCTTATGTTACTGTGTTTAGGTGAGTGTTTAGTTGTGTATTGTCGGTGCTGTGTTTTTGGTTCCCATTTGGGTTTTGTTATTTTCCCTTTGGGAGTTGTGTTATTCTCCTGTTGGCAGTTTGTTTCTTTTAGTTTTAGTGTGTTGTGTTTAAGTTGGTTCTAAAGGGCTGTAAACGAGTCGAGCCGAGCTCGAGCTTAGGGTGTTAGACCTCGAGCTCGAGCTCGAGCCCTTAACGAGCCGAGTCGAGCTCGGCTCGTTAGATAAACGGGCCTAAAATCGAGCTCGAGCTCGAGCTTGTTAAGGCCTCGAGCTCGAGCCTTAACGAGCCGATCTCGAGATTTTACAAGCCGATCTCAAGCTTTAACGAACCGAATTATAAAAAATATATAAACATTCTATATTCGAGCCTTAACGAGCCTTATCGAACCGAGCCGAGCTTGTCTCGTTAGCCAAACGAGCTTTAAATGAGCTCGAGCTCGGCTTGTTAAGGCCTCGAACTCGAGCCTTAACAAGCCGAGCTCAAGCCGAGCCGAGCCGAGCTCGTTTAATTTAACAGCACTATGAATCTAGGCTACCTTGACTTGTTACCTTTGAGGTCAGTTCTCTCAACCACATTCAGATGAATAGCTGACTTATTCGAATGTTTAGTTGTTATCTAGTGTGTATTATATGTTTTTTAATGGAAAGTCTATCGTTTGGAAAAGAAAAAAAAAAGAATATCAAAAGTGCACATGCTTGTTATTATCTTATGGCTTAAGAGTACAGAGTATTACCGAAGTCTGGTTTATTTACTTGGTCAGTATAAAATAAATTTATCACCGACCGATCCAAATTCAGTACAACCTTTCATGATAGTTTGTTCAATTCTATCTATGTTGTGAACCAATCTTTATGTTTTATAAGTCACCGATAAAATAATCTTCTGTTTATCCTCGTGATGAACCGTATTTATCTAAATGTAAAACATCATAACGTATACACACTAGCGATTTTATTGCTAAAGTAATTTTAGGATGCTAAGTGTGAAATCCTATACTATTTGATCATCACATTTGCATGATAATCACTAATATGGACACACGGGTAATCATTTGAAATCCTATACTATTTGAATTATATCCCACAAACCCGAACCTCCACAAGCACAACAATAAGCATTAATATGGACACACGGGTAATGTCAACAACAAAAAGAGGCTTACTCTATAATTCTGCATTAGCTAATTAAGCGCAAAAGCATCAATTCAGCCTGATAAGTAATGAGCCATCCACGCACGACAACGGAGCCAGGCCAACTTACTTGCTGCTTCGGCATTTTCATCATTTATTCCCATCCTTTTCCTTCTCTCAATCCCTTCAGGGGACCTGTTCATGAAGGCATGCCCGACTCCCTTATATACGAACACCTCATGTTCAACTGTTCTCCTTAGTTCAAATTGTAAACTCTCTGCAGTCTGGATACAAAGTTATGTACCAAGAAAAAAAAAAAAAAAGAACAAAAAAATCAAGATAAATGCCCATATACAGGTATACATGTACATTTGCGGCTTATAACCACTGTACTAAAAATCGGCATAGACGGCCGCCTAGGCACTAGGCGCCAGTCAGACGCCTCCGATTTACACAAATTGGCTGAAAAAAACCGGCAGCTTGGCGGCCAGGCGGGCCTAGGCGCTCCAAAGCGGCCTCGGCGGCAATTTTTTCTGATTTTTTTTTTTAAATACTAATTATTTTATTTTTATTTTGTTATTATAATTTCTTTATAATATTTTGATATTATTATTAAAACTTAGGCGTGTGGATTTATTATAAGTTGAGGTAGTTTTATTTTGTAGGTAGTGAAAACAAATAAAAAATAATGTATTTAATCTTAATTTCTTAAGCCCACCTAGGCGCAAGTCGGGCGTCTAGCGACTTCTAGAACACTGCTTATAGCATTAAAGTATTTAAATATAGTACATTGGTAGCTCTTCAGAATCTATTAATATATAAAGAGACAACCCAAAAAATCTAAAATAGTAACTAAAAATAATTAGAATTCCCGCCTAAAAATTTACTAAACATAGCAACTTTTTTTGAAAATCCAACCCAAATTAATTTGAAAATTTTCAATCCAAAATTTTCAAAAATTTAAAAAAATGATTCTCTGTAGATTTTTTTGATATATTCCATCTTTATCTTAATGATTATCTACTCATTCTACATTATCTTAAAAATTCAAATGCTTTGGTTAATTAGAAATGAATGAAACATAAAGGCATTGTTCGTGCCTCGTTTATTTTACATGTTGAAGGCCCAAGTTCTAAGGAATATCAAGTCTAAGTTACAAAATACCAGTTCGATCTCTTCAGGTGTGCTAATCATGATTGCTCCGCTCTCTAAATCCTTAACAACAACATTAACTGACATATTTATGATAACCTAAAAAATAATGAAATAGTAACTAAAATATAATCAGAATTCTCGCCTAAAAATTTACTATACATACAATTTAAAAAAAAAAATCAGAAATACCGCCCAAGCATAATTTAAAAATTTTCGGTTAAAAATTTAAATTAAAAAAGAAATCATCTTTATTTTATATGTTTGAATTTAAATTTTTGAACAAATCTATCGTTTATGTATCTTATACAGAGTATAGATTTATTTGTTGAAGATAGAAAATCCAGAATATGGTACTAATCTCTTTCACTCACGTTTTTCATTATCATATATATCTTCATATGTAACAAATAAAAAAAAAAACCCATATATTTCAAAAAGTATTGACTTATTTTCTATAGAAACAAAAGGTTTTGAAGTATAAACTGTAGAAAAATTTCAAATTATTTTTTTCGCAAATTCGTTATATATTTTCAAAAAGAATTATTTTTTTTTTGGTCGAAACGATAGGGAATTCTATAACCACTCAAAGAGAACATAGTTCAAATACAAAGCGCGGAAACAACCGAATAAGAACGAAAACTGAGAGGACACGCTAGAAGCGGCCTAGAAACCCGCATGCGGGTATAAAAACCAATAACTGCCCTATAAACTAGAATGGGAAACAACCACTGCATAAGCCTAGCTATTACACCATTCTGAGGACTGAAACAGAATACAAAGAGAAAGCTAAACACACACAAGAGACCACAAATGCTACAGGAACTGATAAAGATGCTATCTAATCCTAGAATAATCCTGCCATTCAGATAATGCACATCTAACAAGAACTTGGATTGGAACATCTGCTTCTTCAAACAGCCATAAGTTCCTGGAGCGCCAAAGCCACCATAGCAAATATGTTGTCAGCTGAATCCTATGCTCATCCACTTCTTGCTGCCCAATGGTACATATCTGTCTCCACCAAGAGCTAAAACTGATGCCAGGATCAAAAACACCATCCCATTGGATAGGCCCTAACTGCCAAAGCCTTCTAGCTTTATTACAAGAAAAGAAGGTATGCTCAATTGTTTCTGGCCATTCCCCACAGCTTTTGCAAATTACATCAACATCAAGCCCTTTAGCAATCAGATTAACCTTGACTGGGAGAGTACCTTCACAACATTTCCATAGAAAGTGTTTGATCTTCCCATTGATTTTCAGTTTCCAGGTTTTATCTCTAACTGCTTTGATGAGCTTGGAATTGTTGCTTCCTTCTGGTATATCAAGACTTTGAACTTTCTTGGAAATGAGATGGGAGTAGGTGGATGACACAGTGAATTTCCCTTTTTTGTCAAGGCCCCAGAACAGCCTGTCCTGCCTTCTAGGATTGAGAGATGTTATATTCAAAATAGCCCTGCTGTCAGCTTCATCAAAAACCTGGTTAACCAACCAAGTGTTCCAACTCAAGCCATCTACACTCATCAAATCTTTGACATAAACCAGGTGGCCTCTAGCTATATCAATAAGTGAAGGTCTGGGGTGAAGAGAGTATGGGACCCAATTGAAGTCATCTATTCTAGTTTTCTCTCCATTCCTTATCTCAGTTCTAAAGCCAACAGCAAACACAGACACAGTATCCATCCATCCTTTCCATAACCATGAACAATTTTGGGTTTTATCTGCCTCAAAAATAGAACAAGAAGGATAATACCTGCTTTTGAGGACCTTGCTCACAAGGAGATCTGGCTGAGAGGAGACTCTCCAAAGCTTCTTGCAAATTAAGGCCTGATTGAAAAGAAGCACATCCTGAAAGCCTAGCCCACCTTCAGTTTTTGGGATTGTAAGTTTGCTCCAAGCTCTCCAATGAATGCCTCTATCTTGGTTCTCACCTTTACTCCACCAAAAATGAGCACAAAGCCTTTCTATCTCTTTGCCAATGGAAATTGGGATTCTGAAACAAGCCATAGTAAACACAGGCAGGGCATTCAATACTGCCTTAATTAACACCTCCTTACCTGCATTTGCTAAGGTTTTATTTTTCCAGCTGGTAAGCCTAGCCCTAACTGCCTCCACAACATATGCAAATGCCTCCTTTTTAGATCTGCTGAGCCCAAAAGGCAGCCCAAGATATCTGGTTGAAGAGTGCACTTTAATTCCCCCCAAAGACTGGCAGATACTGTTCTGGAGATGAGATGGGACATTTTTGCTGAAGAAGGCAGATGATTTATCCATGTTGACTCTCTGGCCTGTGAAGAGCTTGTACTTCTCAAGTAGCTCTGTGAGAACTTGTGATTGGTCCACCCCAGCTTTCCCAAATAGTATAATGTCATCGGCAAACATAAGATGGGTTATTGTTGGACCATTTCTAGCCAGCCTCAAACCTGTCAGCCTCCCATAGTTAACTGCATCTTGAATAAGAGCTGAGAGCATCTCTGCCACAATTATGAACAAATATGGGAAAGTGGATCCCCTTGACGAATACCCCTGGTTGGGTGAATAAGACCACCTACTTTCCCATTGACATTGAAAGAAATTGAAGTAGAGGTTAAACAAGCCATAATGAGATTTACAAACCTCCAATCAAACCCCATCTGAATCATAATGTTGTGAATACTACTCCATTCAACAGTGTCAAAAGCTTTCATAAGGTCCAGTTTGAGAGCCATAAAAAAGTTCTTCCCTGTTCTATGTCTGCTAAGGAAATGGAATGCTTCATGAGCTATGATGACATTGTCAAGCAACTGCCTATCTTGGAGGAAAGCTGATTGGCTGGGACTAATGCAAGAGTCAAGACAGTTTTTCAATCTGAGAGCCAAAATTTTTGAGAAAATTTTGTAGACCACACTACACAAGCTTATAGGCCTATATTGTTGAAGGAAATCAGGGCTTTTGCATTTGGGGACTAAGGTGACAAGGGTGTGATTCCAATATTGCAAGAAAGAACCAGAATCAAAGAAACTTTTAATAGCAGCTACTAAGTCATACCTCACCAAACTCCAGAAGTGTTGGTAGAATAAAGCATTCATTCCATCCTCTTCAGGAGACTTTTCAGAAGGGAGGCTGAATAGAGCATTCTTTATTTCTTCTTCATCCACAGGCTTCAACAATTGCTGGTTCAGATCTGCTGTGATGGACTTGGGAATTAGCTGAGTCAGAGTTTACCACCCCTAGAACCTTCTGATGTAAACAAAGAGTCAAAGTATTCTGAGATATGGAGCTCAATTAATGCCTGAGTTTTACAAACATAGTGATCTCTAGTGATAAGTCTTGAGATAGAGTTGAGTTTCCTCCTTTGCCTAGCATAGGCATTTGCCCTTTGTCTCCAGTATTGTTCTTCATAGCAGTGGGCTTCTTCAAGTTCTGCTTTGGTTGTGACCCATTCTTCCCAATGATTTTCTGCTCCTTTCTCTCTTATATCCTCTAATTTAGCAGATAGGCTATCCATTTTCTCCTGGTTAGCTTTAGTGAGTTGGGAGCTCCATTTCAGCAGAGCTAGCCTAGTCTCTTTAACCTTTTCCTTAAGTCTGAAAAAAGGGGTGCCTTGTTTTTCTATCCCCCATGCTTCTTCAATAACAGTAGAAATGCCATCCATCTTCAACCACCTCCTATCAAAGGTGAATCTCTTCTTTTGCTTTTGCTGCTGATCTCCACTGTCCAGTAAGATCATTGAATGGTCAGAAGCACTCCTTAGAATATTGTGCACAGCAGCATTCAGATTTGCAAGCATCCACACAGGGGAGGCAAAGGCCCTGTCCAGTTTTTCCTCCACAAGATTTGTAGCATTTCTGTTGTTTGCCCAAGTATACTGGTATCCAAGCATTTTAATCTCCTCCATGTCCATCTGATTTATGAAGCATTTGAAGTCCATGAAACTGATGTCATATCTGGGTCTGCCTCTTTTTTTTTCCTCATTGGAACATATGTCATTCCAATCCCCAAGGATGAACCAATTGTCTCCCCATGTATCTTTGTCCATTTCTAACTCTCTCCTCTGAGCTTCTCTAAGAGATTTATCAGAGCTCATATAAACAAATATGCCCCAAGTAACCTTGGCTCCTCCTATTTTAAACTTTGAAGCTATATAGAAATTCTTGCAAATGACCTGGATGACATCAACCTCAGATCTCCACAAAAGAACCATACCTCCACTTACACCTATAGGATCCACTATTGCAAACCTATCTTCATAACCCAATTTTCTACAAACTGTTTTGACAAAAGAGTGTTGTTTTTTAGTTTCTGATAGACACAACAAAGATGGGTGGTGAGCCTTACAAGACTCTCGGATTTGGGAAACTGTAGAGGGCCCACCCAGCCCTCTACAATTCCACACCGCAACTAACATTTGTCACTGGGTTGCCATTCGAGGCTGGCAACCCCCACCTGTTCCTTCATTGGCTTAAATTTCTTACCGAGGCAATTTATCTTCCCCTTTTTGAGTGCTGGCCTCTAGTGCCTCTCTATCTCTTTTACTACCAGAAGAAGAATTCTCACAAGGAGGTCTTTCCTCTAGTCTCTGAAGCCGACCTGCCTTATTGGCCAATCTCCTCCATGATTTGGGATTGGTAATATGAGCCTCTGAGCTACTTGGATCCGTAGTTAGGATTAAGGGCTGAGTAGGAACCAGATCCATTGGAGTGCTGGAAGTAGCCTCTAGGACTTCGATTTGCATATTAGACTGCTCTTGATTCTGAGGTATAAGCTTCAGGTTTGATGAAGGGGAATTTGAAGCAGTAGGGATATCTGGATTTTTGATGTTGTGATTGGGAGTGACACTCTGAACTGGGATAATCTGATTATTTTCTTCAACTTGGTTGTTAGATGTAGGAAGGGGATTAGATAGGTTAGGAGATGGCGGTGAATCAGATTGTGGAGAGCTCCTGGAAACTGTGGAATTTAAGCCAACCCAATTTTGAGAATCTGTTGCTCGCATCCAATCGCTGTATTGCCCTTCATTAAGACTGTTAGCTTTGATGTCTGCTACTCTAATGGTACATTCCTTTTCCAAGTGGCCAATGTGACCACAATAGTTACAAAAGTTCACCAGCTTTTCATACTTGAACCCAACACTCACAGCTTGGTCATCTAGCCTTATATGCGCACACCTTGGTAAAGCTTCAAGACTATCTACTGTAACCAGCAGACGCATTACTCGACCCCCATGACTTCCAGCGCTAACAACTACTACATTGTTCACTTTCTTAAAAACCCTGCCAAGTTTAACCCCTACTTCAGTGCTCAACCAATTTAAGGGGAGGTTAAATACCTGGACCCATAGGTTAATCTCAGAAAATATAGGGTGTGATGGATTGAGCCCCTCTTGCCATTCTGCCAGAACTAGGTACTGATTGTCAAAAATCCAATTTGTGCCTTTTGTCACTCTGTTTAGATCATCTTTGCTCTGGAATATGAATTGGAAGAAATTTGGTCCCAGCTCCTTGATCTCCATTGTTTGCTGTATTCGCCAAATGTGACTCATTGTACGTTTCACCCCGATCCAACTGGCTCGTCTATCTCCTATTATTTTTCCAAATAGGCTACTCTTGCATACCTCTGCACTGATTTTGATGTCTTCTCGAGCTATATCTATGAATGTGTTTTCACGATCGGATAAAGAGAACCCTTCAAGATGCTGAGCTAACTCCTCATCTTGCCCTACGCACGGAGGGTTTCCCATTGGCGAAGCCCTTATAGAGAAGAATAATTGCTGGTAGATGAAAATGATCCAGAAAAATTTGAGCTAGTTTCAATCTGAGGATTGGACG
The DNA here is from genome assembly GCA_008636005.1 of Striga asiatica. Taxonomy (NCBI): domain Eukaryota; kingdom Viridiplantae; phylum Streptophyta; class Magnoliopsida; order Lamiales; family Orobanchaceae; genus Striga; species Striga asiatica. Next base: position 448,257 of record BKCP01004805.1, read on the forward strand.
CTAAGATTCAGTGAATGGAAGAACCAACAAAGAAGATCGCTCTCATAGAGAGAATAAGATCGCTCTCATAGAGAGAATTTGCTTATTGCAACGTTATATGCAACTTCTATTGAAGATGAAAGAAAACAATAATGGAAGAACACCAGGTCTCATCGAAAAGCTACAGCAAGACAAAAATGTACAAGTATTGCAAGCAATCAACTAAGTACTATGCAATTATAATATTATGTCAATTTATTTATTGCATTTCATGAATTTCGACCATTGATACTTTGAATACATTGTATTATTCACATAAACATGTTGTCTATAAACATTTTTTTAAAAATATATTATTCAAATGTTTCAGTTTTTCAAATAAGATATCATATTCCAGTCTTTAGTGTCACGCCTAAATATTTCATTTATACTTTTATTAGTAAATTTTTTTAAATATTTTTGAAAAGTGACGGCCAATCATTTAAAATTAAAATAAAAAAATCTATATAATTAATGTACAAAATCATTCTGGTCAAATATGACAACTGTTACCATCAAATAATGTAAATATTTTAAGTAAGTAAAAATAAATGAGAAAGAAAACTATAGAAGAAAATATGAAAGTAAAAGTAATGATTGAATAATGAAAAAATTAAACCACATGAAAGGTAAAAAAATAGAATAACATATAATGGGAAAAAGTAAATGATAAAAGGAAAGGAAATATTATAACATATTTGGTAATTACACGTTTCCTAAAACCATGTTTAACATTGAATTAACTTATGATGCTAGATCCAATTTTATTTTGTATTTAAGTAACAAAGTAATATATATTATGTACAAGTTTGATGTATATTGCAATTCAAATCACGTTTTTCTTCAATTCTAGCATAGTGTTTCTTTTGAAAATATGATCGATGTACATTACATATAAAACTATTATATGTTACAAATTAAAATGGCATATATATATATAAGTTTGTATTTAATTTAAATATAAATTAATATTCTGCCTAAAATTTTTAAAATTACTAAACATGGTAATATTTTTTTGAAAATTTTCAAAAAGACTTGCCTCTACAAATTAATTAATCAAATTATGGTATAAAGTTGAAAAAATTAATAAATATGATTTTGTAATACAGTGGGAGGTTTTATTTGAGGTATCTGATGATCTTTTTTTTTTTGTAGAAAATGTGTTGTTATTAATAAATGTCCGAACTTATGATATAAAGGGGGCGATTTTATTTTGGTTTGAAATGTCCGAATGGTATGAAATTTATTTGGTATGGATAGAAGTGTATTTCAAAATTTTAAAAACAAAATAAGTGGTAAGAATTTTATTTGGTATGAATATGAAAATCGAATTTAAGGTTGATTTGTTATAAATTTTGGTGATATGATTTTCAAATTTTAGTATATTCCCATAATAACTTGCCATAGATATTGATGATAATTCGACAAATTGACATGTATTCCTCATGAAAAAATTAGAAAGTTTTTGAATAAATACTTGTTAATAAAATTTAAAATTTGTAATTTAATTCTAAAGAATTAATTGATAAATCTGAACGATAAGGTAACCGGCAACAATTCTAGAAAATGTCAAGGTAATAAATGTGTGTGTGCATGTGTATGTGTGTGTGAAATATATAAGGGAATTTACTGTGTATTCTGAATTTGGGTTCTAAATTTAAAAGTCAAATAAATAATTATTCATACTTACGAGCCAATATTAACTTGAACATAAATAGAATAGTCAATTATCTATAATAAATAAATTACTCAACTACTTATTTTTTTATTTGGATAGCTTATACAAAAGTAAATTCATTTTAATTAATGAAATATTATAATTATACTTATTATTCGCTTATATTTTTAAATATATGATAAAATTTTACCAACATAATTATTTTATGAAATCACATTGTGGTATAATCGTTTTTTTATGAAAATTAACTTTAAACTGACAGTTATTGTGAAATGAATACAATTTAACCTATTATAAATTACATTCACCGTACGAGTTGTGTACTAATTTTAAATAGACATGTTTTATGTAACATTTTCAATAATTTAATATAGGTAAATTGTATTACATATTTATTTTATATTTTAAATTTATAAATATTATTTAATGAATACTTTTAATTTATAAATATTAATTAATATCTTTTACCCGTGCATCGCACGGGATTCGTACTAGTTACAACATAACAACATAAACAGAGATGATATTATATCAGAGGCATTATTTGGTGAAGGCTCTAAAGTTACTAGAGAATTTTAAAGGTAGTTCCACGAAGCAAAAAAATCATTTTTTCAGGCAACAACTGAAGATGATTATACACTGACAGTAGATGCGTCTATAAGTGGTTGGAGAAGTTTTGACCTTCTAGAGGTTGTTTAATATGTTAAGGGCCAGTTTGTAACACGAGGAACTACGTATTTAGAAGTCATTCAACAATGGGTAAAGGAAAAAAATGAGTAAATTGAGAATCGTTTCATTGAATCAAAATATTCAAGTTTGAATACAAAAGGACTTAGGGGGCGATTGTATATGGATTGTACAGTAAAAGAATCAATCAAAACTCAACTTTAACTCAACTCAACTATTCCAATATTGTTAATATAATTAAATAATATCAACTAATCATTTTTACCCATCACATCAACTTTAATTCACTATTCATCCATTCACATAATTTTAACTAACCATCACTTTCAATCATTTTCTCCTACTTTTATATCAAATCAACTTTAATTATTTTATTTTAAATATTATTTTAATATATCCACTAACAACTAATTATACCACATTTTTTCAAACATAACTATAGTTAAAAAAAACCAGTTTTTAACTAGTTGAATTCATATCCAATCACGCCCTTAGAACTCAAAAGCTGTTTGCTTCTAAATTATAGAAATTTATCAAGAAACTTCAACCACAATATTTCGAAACCTTTCAATTTAAGAATATAGACGGGAAATGAATGTTCTGAAATATCTACATGTCATTTATTATAAAAAGAATCACGTAGGAAGACAAAAGAGTGAAATATATAACAATCATACCTCAACATCCGAAAACCCAACAAAGGTATCAAGTTGACCAAAGTGAGCCTGCACAGGTGCCTCAGCTTTGGTAACATCCGCAAGTTCACGCGAAGGCACTCCATAAAAAGATACCACAGCATCAATCCCCGGAACCAATACAGAACTTGCAATAGCTAGGGCACTACCCATGCAGAACCCAGTAACACCAACCTATAACAAATCTTATTAGTAAAACAAGAATTATACCAGTGCATAGAGCCGTATCGCCTCGAAAATAAGCTAAGTGGAAAGAAATGGCCTAGGTTAGAAATAGATTCATTGAGGGTCCTCGCAATGTAAAAGTAGTTTCCAAGAACTATTTATGCAATACAAGTTTTCCAACTCCAAATATGGCATAGATTAAATTCATAGGATAAAATCGAAAATTCAAATCATCAACAGAACAGGTGGCAGGTTATGTATATCACCTAATGCTAGCATTCATGGTTATAAGGAAATAATGCTAAAGTTCCAAACTTTCTTTCTTCTCACATTGGAAGATTCATCATACATTGAGAAATTTCATCGCCTAGCACAATGTCTATTAGAAAATAACAGGAAACTACACCAATAGAAATACATGCTTATTTCTCAACACAACTAAGAGAAAGTTAAAGCACTAGTAACTAGTACCGACTATGGACTTCTTCATAGATTTCTGCCCCACAGCTATGTACTTTAGACATTATAAAACGCCACACACCTTCTTAGAACCTTCTGCCTTGAGCCAGTTGACAGAGGCTTCAATATCCTTCACCGCGCCTTTCCAGTCAAGATTATCCATCAAGTGTTGAGCTTCAGTAGCGTTTAGACCAACCCTCCCTCTGTACAAGCTAATTGACAAGAAAAGGAAAAGGATAAGAAGCAGACAACTACGAATACCTTAAGAGAAAGTTACAGCCATAAAACGAATAGTATAATAAACATCAGAAAAAAAGGGTAAATCTCAACTTGCATGACAAAAACTCTGTTTCTTACTCTGGTATCAATGCTTTGTAGCCCTTATCAAACCCGACAATCTTCTGCGCATGATTCTTGATCTCAAAATCAACACCCCACCATTCTTGAAGCACAACAATCCCCGGAGCATCATCTCTCCCGATCACATAGGCATCAAATGTCTACTCAACAAATTTTCCATTCAGAAAAATTCTCAAAAACATACATAGGTAAATGCAAGAGCTTAAACGTACTCATTGGACACCATAAAACAAAATGAAGTACATGTGAACTAACATCCACATAGATATCACTTTCTAGCCTTTCTTGATGTTTTTCTGATAGATAAAAACAGAATCGAAGTAAATTTATAGACAACAGACAAATGATTGTTGTACACAAGCAGATATTCAAACTCAATTAACTAAAAGTTCCATCTTTCTCATCACGAGTCTACACTAATAATATAATATATTAGACCAAAAAAACCCTAACTAGAGGAAATGAAAACCAGTTTCCTTCAACAAATTGTGACAACGATGGAGCCCAACAAAAGATCAACCCTACCGAGTTATTTCCCTCAATCTGGACTTTCTTGAATGGCGAAGAAACGTCAGAATTGGTCGCCATTGCACGAACCTGACGGAGTAAACTGGAGGGAATAAAACGGGTATTCACGGATGAGAATCGTGAGAAAGAAGAAGATTTTGATCTGTTGACGAGGGGTCTGGCGACAATTCTGCAACCGTAATACGCCATGCCTGTTCGAGTTTCTACCACTTCAATGTTCAAAGTATGAAGGTGTTTTCTCACCTTCAACCAAAAGCCAATTAGTAAAACCCTGCGTACTTCGTAGTTTGTAGTCAAAACTAGCACGGTCAAGATAATTGATAAAGTGAGACCCACGTGTAAGCATAATTAATATAGTGCCAAACAAAATATGCATGAGCATCCTCGAAATTTATTGATAAAATGTAAAATTAATTATGCGATGATCTATGTGATAGACAAATAAAAATAATTAATAAAATGCGAAAAGTCGATAAACATGTCTTTATGAGGTTGATTGATAAAGTCTGAAACAAATTATGCGATAAACTATGCAACAGTAATACGGATATAATTGACAAAGTGCCAAAGTGATTAAGCGACAGACAGACGAAGATAATTATCGTTTACGAATAGAATTCATATTAGAGTTGAAAAAATAAAAATTGAATTATCAAAACGTAACTAAGAAATGATTGACATAAGCTGTCAATAAAAAATAATTTTTTTAGTCATTAATTTTGGCAAAAAAATATGTAACATGAAAATTTTAATATGTCGAGGTCCAATTTCAACTAACTACTAGCGCGTAGCCCGTGCGATACACGGAATGATATATTTTTCTGGAATGTTTAACATGTAAAATATTAAAATTAATATAATTTATATATATGTAACAAAAATAAATGGATCGCAAAGAAGGTAAAAAAATTAAAAATTATTGAATACTTTCTTATTGTACACAACGTTTTTGGTTTGGGATAACGATGTCATTGACTCTTGTTTACAGAAATTGCGTAAGAAACCATAACGTCATTGTTTCATAAGTATGTAGTGTATATTGATATGACTGCAAATAATGATATTTATCAAGTAGAATGGTTCCTTGCATATTAACAGTACGTGTTGATCTTGTAAAATATTGCATGTATATATCATGAAATAAATGTCGTATAATAGATATATACCAAATAAATATATATCGCTTGAATAAATTGTTTGCTAGTGAACCGGTCAACACCAGTCGGTCAGAATGGTAGTAACGGTACAATTTTTTAAATAAATTTTGTTACATTTAAAAATATTTTTAATATAAGTAAAAATAAATATTTAAATAAAGTGGACATTTATAAATTATTTATCATTTAGTTAAACATTGAAATTTTTTTAAAATGTTCATATATTTAATTAATATTTTTAATAAATTTATTATAAAAAGTACTATATATATATATATATTAAAATTAATAATTTAAATTCTGATGCAATTAATAAATCATTGAATAAATAACTTGATCGCTTTGAAAACGGCCATCTCCTGAGAACTTTGAATTTACCGTACATTGATAAAGTTATAATGCAACATCATTTTGTTCACATAAATATTAATAAAATAAAATATAACTGTTCATAATTCCTTCAACATATTGTCACAAAAGCATTCTTAATATGATTATTTGGAGTAAGAACTACATAACATTTATTTTAATAATGTATTCTTAATATTAAAAATTATATTTAATTCAGTAATCGATTTGGTCTGGTCAAATTGATCCATAACTTGGTCACTCGGGATCAACCTCAGTTGTGTCATTGACCAATAACTCGATTACCCGGGATCGATTTAGTGTATATCTGCTACAATTTTTTAGAACATTCAATATCAAATGAGTATAACATTCATTTATATAAGTGAATATAAATTTCCTATACTATATAGACCATTTGCACGGATGATTTATATCCATTTTTAATTAGTTAAAAAATCATTTGATATTTATTTGTTTATCGAATAAAAATATCAATGCTATAGATACTTTAAGATTCGATATGCACATTGTTTATTAGTCAAAGAATTTTAATGTATTGCCCGTAAATTTACATATTTAATTATACCTATGCATATTTAGGACTCTACACATTTAAAATCATATTTCGAAAAATTCAAAATTATTTAATTAAACCAGAAAGTCCGATTATATATTAATTATATAATTGAGAGCAATTATTAATTAGGACAATTTTTGTAAAGAGTCTTTCAATGCAATTTCCGATTAGCAAAATCAAACATAGAAAAATCGTATATAGATATTACATAAATAATATTTCTGTTAAAATCAGATTTTTAAATAATGTCTTCATAAAAAGTGAGATTATAAAAAATTATATATATTTTTCTTAATCGATAATGAATATTGACTTTAAAAAAAATTAAGAAAGACAATTGTGAACTCTCGATAAACATAAAATTAAATCTCTAAACAATATAATATGCCATAGTTCATTCCAAATAAAAATATCAGCCACAAATATATTTAAATTTCCAAAGTAGATTTACTTACAAAGGGCATGCCCAATAAAAAGGAAAATCTCGATTTATTTCCAAAACAGATTTATTTACATGCATGAACTGTACAACAAATGCAAAGTTTAAATTTTGAACTGATTTTCTATAAGTGATAAGTCAAAGGATTTGACCCAAACTTTTTATCAACTTTCCACAAATGATTTATTTACCATCCTCTTTCAATATATATAGATTCTAAAAAAGTTATCAATTGTAGTAAAATCTAAACTTTTAGGTGGAATTTACTTTCTACTTAAAGTAAAACCCTATTGCATTTTAATACTTTTTGGATAGTTTGGCTTCTTTAGCATTGGGAAAATGTTGGGATGTAAAAACTGAGTTTTAAAATCCGATTTATTATTAAAATATTGTTAATTAAATAAAATTTGATAGTTGGGATTTGAGAATCCTAACAAATTTTAACACTTTGGATTCAAAGAGTCACAAAAAATTGGTAACTCTTTCTTTAATAAGCCAGTTGAATCCGAATTTATGTATCTTTTTATTTATTGAAAATCACATTTGTTATTTAGGCATTTTTTTTTTTTTTTTGNATCTTTAATTAAATGAAATAGTTGGGATTTGAGAATCCTAACAAACTTTAGAGATAAACTAATAAGAGTATATTTAATAAATCTGGATTCTAAATGTCACAAAAAAAAATGGTAAATACTTTATCTACCACTAATATCCAAATGTATATTTTATTCTTTGAAAAACTTGCCGCTTTCATTTGTTATTAATACGGTATGATATTAGTTGTAATTTCAAAATTTTAATTAAATGAGAGATAGTTGAGATTGGAAAATCCTAACAAATCTATCACTAAAATTCAGCCGCACAAAAAATTGAATACATAGGCGGGAGAATCCAAAAACTTTTAAAATACAACTAGTGCGTGGCCCGTGCGATGCACGGGAAAACAATATTTTGATTATATTATAAATTAAATAAATAAATAACATTAATCATGATTTACCCATTATTTTTAAATTAAATCGGGTTGGACACAGTCCGACCGGATGGACCGAGAACCGGTTTATAACCAGTCTATTGCGCTTGAATAAAATATTTGCTATCGAATTCGTCAACATCAGTATGTTGGACTGGTAGGATCGATACGATTTTCTAAACAAATTTTGTTACATTAAAAATTATTTTAAATAAAATTACATATTTAAATAAAATAGAGATTTATAAATTGTCTATCAATTAGTTTAAAAATTTGAATTTATAAATTGTTTAGATATTTAAGTAATAATTTTTATTTAAATTTATTACAAAAAGTATTATATATATATATATATATATATATATTAAAGTATTATGTATTAAAATCTGAACAACCACAAATGATTTAATAAAATAACTTGATCGTTTAGATGACGTTCTGGTTCTAAAAACCTTATATTTACTGTACATTAATAATTATTTTGTTCACATAAATAATAATAAAATGATGTATAAATATTCATAAATCATTAATCATGTTGTCGTAAAAGTATTGTTAATATGATTATTTGAAGTTTGGACTACATAATAAAGTATTTTCAATATTAAAATTTATATTTAGGTTCAATAATCGATTTAGTCTGGTCAAACTGATACATAACTTAGTTACCTGGGACCAACTAAGTTATGCTAAGTTTTTTGACTATTTTAAATATCATCTAAAAGTAATTCACAACGTGGGCAATACCCTAATTCAATCACCAGATTGATCCAAAGTAATTTCATTATTTTCTTTAAATATAATATTTAATTCTATGAAATAAAAAAATTTATGATTCATATGTCTACACCAAATGATAGTATATTAAGATTATAAATTATATATCTAAAGATGAATTATTTATTTTTAGTTTATGCATATTAATAAAAAATAAACATAGTAATTTAAAAAAAAATCAAGATTAATTGATTGGGGTATATATATATATATAACATTATTGAATTTATGGATTTATTATTAAAAGTCAAAAAAAAAAGATGCCATAAACATTACAATTTTGAAAAGTTTGTAACCATTAATTTAGGAATCATCCGATTTTAAATGATTTATAATTTTTGAAACAGGATACGTCATCTAAAACCCATTAATTTAGGAACCATCCAATTTTTTGATAATGAATTAAAATTAAAATGTAAATAAAATAAATGCTAAAAATAGTATATAATAAATGTGGGTTGACTTTTTCTTACTACTATTTATGGTAAATGTTAATTCTTATTATATATATATATATAGATTTGTCAAATCTATTTAGTAATAGAATTAAATAATTAATTAAATCTGGCCCAATATCATAGGTGAAAAGTGGGCTTTTAAATATTTAACATATTCAAAACACACTGGGCCGAGTAAATGGTTTGTAAGATTGGGGCCAATATAAATTAATTCTTCAAATGCCGATGGTTTGAGTTCACTGGCCCAGTACATGGTTTTTACACATCTGAAATTTGTGTACAGAATTACAGATCGAACGGCTGAGTATCTAACGGCCAGAATTAATGGAAGTCTGCTATAAAAGCCTACAAAGCCCGATCTTTTAGGGTTATTCACTTTCACTATTCCAGATTCATCTTATCCGCCGCTTCTTCTCTCTCAGTTTTGATATTTTGACTCTCGTTTTTTTCTTCTCTTTGTTGTCGATTTTGTTTTAAGTTTAAGCAAATTAAAACAGATCTATAAAAACGATTGTGAGGCATCGATTTGGGTTTTTTCGATATTCGGAATACATGTTGCATATTGATGTGCGACGCGAATCGATTTGGATTGTTACGATTTCCAATCATATCCTATATAATTTTTGTAATTTTGAGTCGATGTGAGCTATTGCTGGAAGAATCATATTTCAAACCCCGTCGATCATTACATGGTGAATAGGTAAGTTGAAAAATAATTTTGATTTTTTTTTTTTTGGAATGGTCTGACTTCTTGCATATTTTTCTTTTGTTCTATTTTATAAATTGCATGTCTCGATCTGATATGTCGAAACCTAATGCTTTTTGGCTGTCGAAAATGGTTTACAGTAGCCAGATCTACTGGAATCTGACTCGCTCTTCACAGATAATGTGAATCGACAGTCGGATTTCGAGAAATGATAAAGAAAATACATTTGTCGGTCTACGATTTTTGTAATTTTCGTCAATTTATTTTATGTCGGCCTACTTTTTTTTTGGGTTGAAATATATAAAAAACAGAATTGAAGAATCGACGAAACAAACTTGTTGGTTGTTAATTGTAAATAATTTCATGGGGCTTTCATAAATTAACTATTACCATTTCGATAGAATAATGATAGTTTCTATGCGTTTTTGGATGGATTCAATATGTGTTAGTACTGTCCAGTTTCAGATTTTATAGAATATCATATCACTGTATATTACTAACATCAAATATATTATTCTAAATGTATGAGGTGGAGACAAAATAATCATCTACTGAATCGGGATACAAACCTATGTAATCAGACAGGCAAGTTCTTCGAATACACTTCAACTTGTTTCTACAATTCCATCAATTATTTATCATATAGTATACTGAACTGATATATTTTATTAACATAGGATACTTAAAAATTTGAATAGTAAATTATTATTAAATTTAGATCATTAAAATATCCTAAATTTAACCAATTTAGTGAATATACTACTACAATTTAAATCGAATAGTGATTTTTTTTTTTTAATTTTGCAGATTCTGATGCCGGCTGCAGTAACGGCTGAAGGCCGATTTTTTTGGAATCAAACAATCAACCACTGAATTTTTGTATCAGCTCTCCTCAAAAAAAGCGGAAGGGTTGCTACGCTACAATTGATTAATTATTTAGTGCTGCAATGTAATGTAATTAATGTGTTATTATTATGGTGTGAAAAGGACAAAAAAAACTTTCTATTTGTGGTAAATATTTAATGCAGACAGGATCTTGACTAAGAGTTGACCTACTAAATTTGAAAAAGGTTAATTCTTATTATATAAGTATAGATTCTATTAATGGTATAAAACGAAAAAATGAGAGGAAAAATGATATACTATTATTGTATTTTTTTCTCTCTCTATTATATAGTAATAGATTATTTTCAACAAATATAATCAAAATGCCAGCCACATCAAGTTTAGAAAAAAAAAAAAATCAAATTTATTAATTGAAATTTAATTCATTACACGTGATATATACAAATTACTTCATTAACTGTTTTAGCAAAGTAACGTTTCTTTCAACACAAATGTCCAAATAACAATGTAATTTTTTTTTCAGGAACAATAGATAGCATCCTTAAATCAATATTAAAAATTTCAAACAATTAAAATAAATCATTCTATATTTTATCCAAAATATTTTTCAGGGACGCATAAAGGTTATTTATATTTTTGTATTTGAAAATCTACATGAAAAACGCATATGAAGTTTCCCTTTCGTTTGCCTCTAATTTTTCATCCAAAATCTACATGAAAAACGCGTATGAATTTTCCCTTTCGTCTGCCTCTAATTTTTCATCCAAAATCTTGGTTCATCCCCGTTTTCCCCTTACGTCTGCCTCTAATGAAATATATTATATTAAGTTGACATTTTTTTCCCCCTAAGGCTTTGGCTCGTTTCATGCAAGGATGAATCAAAGGAATAATTACGAAAACTCCCCGAGATTTATTCGGATTACAACAATATCCAAAGATTTTAAAAATTAAATCCCCACATCCCATCTAGTCTTGATTTGGTCTTAAATTATTGAATTTAAATTTTTTTCAAAAATTTTCAAAAAACATTTAGGCGGGATTTTTCAAAATTTTCAAAAAAAAATTACTATGTTTAGTAATTGTTTAGGCGGGATTAAAATGATTTTTTAGTTTCTATTCTTGGATTATTTAGGTTGCCTCTTTATATATTAATTGATAGTAAATTTTGTTACGTATTATATACATATTTAATTTATAAAAACATTATCTCACAATAATATATGATTTTTCATATTTTGTACAAAATAACTAACTTGGGTGACAATTTGGGTTAGAACCAAGTGTAAATAAGTCAATCCAAATGGACTTTCTAGCATTATTCTCGCACGGGATGGACATAACCTCCATTAAACTCGCACATACACAACTTCCTTGCCTTCTCTTCACACTATCTTTTTCCTCGCCAGACTGTCCCCCTCTGTTTTTTTGTTTTTTTTGTTGGTTTTTTTTTTCTTATGTAAATTTATACGCACGAAAAATCAGAATCAAAACTTATTTATTTTTTTTGTGTCGCACAGACACATCCATAGATTCCACGCCCAAAATTCTCTCAAATTTTAGATCGGACAGCCATAGACTAGACGGAGTCCTTCGTGTTCAGCCTCGATGACGTTTGGTAAGGTGAGTATTATTTTGTTAATGAAGTATAATTAAGATAATGCATTTGGGTCGGCAAAGTGGGCTGTATAAAACCCTAATAATGTTTNTTATAGATGGGAAAGGGATAGGATAGAGGAGCGGTGAAAAAATATTTGAGTAATTTAACAAGAAAAAAGATTTTGTAACTCATGTACTCTCTCATTTTTCGTAAAAGATAGTTATTATTAATTATTATTGTGGGTGTGGATAAATTCAGGGCTTTGGGGGCCAATAGCAGTATAATAATAATTGGAGCTTTGAAAGAATCTACATCCATCAATTCAATTCATGGCCATGTTAAGCCGCCGCGCAGCCGCCGCCGCCACCGCTACCTTATCTCGTACTCTGTCCCTTGTCAATCCGGCCAAACACACCACAGCCAGATTTTCGACCACCTCACCGATGAACCATCAGCCACCGCCTTGGCTTATGCTGCCGCCGACCTTTGACGCCGCCAACAACATGGTTCATAACTTTTACGTCCTCGGAGAGAACCAAGTGATGAGCGTCGTAAAGGAAGAAGAGGAGGAGGAGGAGGAGGAGGATGAGGACGAAGACGAGCTCTTTTGTTGGCAGGACCGCAATTTTAAGGCGATGGGGTCCTCCCCCGGCTGGCTCGTCTTTCTCGACACCCGAACCAGCCACCTCTTCATCGCCGATCCCATCATTGCCTTCCACATGAAGCTTCCGCCCATCCACACCCAAGTCACCAGCATTGCTCTCAACTCCCATCCCTCTCTCTTTAACCAAGGCCGCGCCTTCGCCACTTTCGGTCCCGACAACAGATTGGCCTTCTGCACGCCTCATGGCCGGCACGAGTGCAAGTGGGCCGCTCTCGGCCACGGTACCGGCTATGCTTCGGTGGTTTACTCCAAAGAGCGTGAGCTCTTCTTCTGCTGCACCGACTCCCGTCTGGAGGCTTGGGACCTCCGCGACCCCCTATCCCCCACCATGCTGCCAATGCCCATCTCGTCGTTTGATAAGAGGAATTACCCCCCGGGTACCGAGTACAATTTCCTTGTGGTCGCTGAGCCGTCGGGAGATCTCTTCCACGTGAGGCGGTTTGTGACGGTGGATAGTTCGGGACCACTCGGTTATGGTGGGCCACACCTTGGTTTCTATCACGGTTCCCCTTACAGGACTCTCGGTTTCGATATCCACAGGTACGACCCAGACACTGGCTTGTTCGTGTACATGGACTGCTCACTAGACGGGCTTGCGTTTTTCGTCGGGTGCAACAACGGGCTTGCGATCCACACTGACCAGTACCCTGAGCTGAAGCCCGACTCCATTTACTACACAGCGCCACCGGCATGGATCCACTGGAGCTACGGTGGCCATGATGTTGGCATCTTCGATAATCGAGACAAGAGTTTTTCACCCTGTTTTTATCCTCGTGACGTGCAGAGCAAGAAAATGGTTAGTGGGCCCATGTGGTTTAGGTCCAAAAATATTTCGAGGCGTACGTTCCTCGTGCACAACCACGATGGTACTCTCACTATTACTCCCAAACTTCCAAAGTAAGCAAACCACAGAGTGTCTCCGTGTAGCCAACTCAACTTGGATACTAGTTAAGTTTGTTTTTTTTTCTGTTTCAACTTGAATACTAGTTAAGTTTGTTTTTTTTCTGTTTCGCTTTGCTTGTTCGGACTTGTTCGTCAGCACGCATGTATTATAAGCAAGGTTTCGAACTGTAGCCCTATTCATTGTCATTAGAGAGACAAGTTTCACAAAATTTTGTTTCAGTGCAACATGTCATCGAAAACGATTGGAAAAGGATCGAGTCGATCTCTTGAAGTACGTTTTCTTTGCGTTTTCTGTTCTGCTTTAAACGATGTCGGTGCGCGAGTTTCTATGAATAAAATTGGGGTTCGACGAACCAACGGGTTCAGTTACAAATAACAAACAAGGATGAAGAAATGAAAATTAGGCAATTTTGTATTTCCAACTTTCATTTTTTTATTTATCTAGGGCTATACGGACTCGAACCGTAGACTTTCTCGGTAAAACAGATCAAACTTAATTATTATCAAAATGATCTGAGCTGTTTCAAAAACATTTTGTTTCAGTGCAACATGTCATCAAAAATGCTACTTCTGTAGGTACTGTTAGATTTCAGGTATAAAAATTACACGGGAATCTTACGAACTGATATGTAATTTTTTAGTTCTTACAAATAATCTAAAAAATAGAAAATTACAATTGAACTGAAAAAATAAATTACAACTGAAAAATAAATTAAAACAGAAAGATTTTAGCCGAGGCGAGTAATACTCTTTCCGCAAGAAGAATACGCCCCGCTCTTTCCGCAAGAAGAATACGCCCCGTGAGAATACGCCCCGCTCTTTCCGCAAGAAGAATACGCCCCGTGTGGCAGCTAACGGTTCAGGCGTAACTTCCCCAAAGATACAACGGCAAACGTCTCTAAATCTGTAGCACACCAGATTTACGAGCTCCAGCGAACTGGAACGGAATTGAGAATTGAGCACTAAAAATAAAAATATATATGATATTTTTATTTCTTTTTCTTTTCTTTTCTCACGTTTTTTTTTCTCTCCTTTTCTCTTCTTCTCTCTCTTCTTTTTCTTTTCTTTCCTTCCCCTTTCTTTCTTTTCCTTTTTCTACCTTGTCCTTTTGATCTCTTTTCTGTATCCCTCCCCTCAGCACTCCAACACCAATTTATAGAGGTGCAATGGATCAATTAAATATGGTAGTTGATGTGAGTGCATAAAAAAAAATCGAGTGGTTTTGGAAGGTTTAGAAAAAGTCAAATACAAATGGATGGTTGTCATATAGTGGTTGGAATATTAGGAAGAATAGGTTGGAATATTAGGAAGAATATTATGTTAAATATTAATTTAACACTCAATCATTACAATCCCCCACATGAGTGTAAATTAAATATATATTGACTAGTGTGCTCAATCCTCACAAAACTTTATTGCATCAGAAAAGGTAGCTTTTTGCTTTGAACCTTTCTTAGTAAACATCATCGGATGTACTGGCAGACTAGTGGACATAATGTTTTGAACTATTCCTCCATAGTGTACACCGAGACAATGACATTCACACAATACAGTCTTAACTCCATTCTGTTCTATCGTTGTGTCCGTTTTGACCATGGACAACACAATGGATTCATAAGTGTTTACATTTGAAGCGGCCCACACGTCACACTTATATAGGTGACCTCCCTATCAAGAGTATCCTGTCATACTCCACCTTTACAAGGTTAGAGATTCATTAAAAGTCCACATGACTTACCCTCACCACAATCAACAGGTCATCTTGCACTTGGAGTGCTCTAGGAAATAGCTTTGGACATTCATATGTTCCAAGTGCTCAACTGAATTTTCATAGTTTAGTTTTCCCTTTGAACCAAGTTTGTGGGATCTCCATTCAGCATGGTAGAGTTACCACTATGGTCATTCTTTACATTGTGGGTTTTTAAGCCCATTCCCTCTAGCAAAACTACCAATTGATCTCTATTCAATCCTTTCGTCAAAGGATCAGCCAAATTTTCTTTAGACTTCACATAGTCAATGGAAATAACACCATTTGTGATCAATTGACGTACGGTATTATGTCTACGACGTATATGTCTAGACTTACCGTTATACAAGTTGCTTTGCGCCCTTCCTATAGCAGCTTGGCTATCACAGTGAATCATCACAGGCGGCAAAGTCTTATCCCAACATGGAATATCGGATAAAAAATTTCTAAGCCACTCGGCTTCTTCACCAGCTTTATCTAAAGCGATAAACTCCGATTCCATAGTTGAACGAGCTATTACACATTTGTTTTGTGGATTTCCACGAAACTGCACCTCCTCCAATACAGAAAACATATCCGCTAGTGGAGCGAGAATCTCTCGAATCTGATATCCAGCTTGCATCACAGTACCCTTCAAGTACGACTGGGTATCTCGATTATTTTAGCCCGTATTCAAGGGTGTACCTCAAGTACTTAAGTACCCTTTTCAAAGCATTCCAGTGTTCATGACTGGGATTACTCGTAAATCTGCTCAACTTATTCACCGGATAGGCTAAGTCTGGTCGTGTACAATTCGTCAAGTACATTAGACTTCCTATTATCCGTGAACATTTCAACTGAGCCACTGGTTGACCTTTATTGGCTACCAGATTTATACTGAGATCAATGGGTGTCTTACACCTAGACTGTGCACCGTCATAGGTATCAAATTTCTTGAGCACTTTCTCTACATAATGAGATTGTGACAAGACAATTCCATCTTGGGTTCTGATAATCCTTATGCCAAGAATAACATCAGCCAAACTCATATCTTTCATGTCGAAATTTCTTTTCAACATTCTTTTCGTATCCATGATCACTTCATGGCTGCTCCCCATGATCAACATATCGTCTACATATAGACATACAATCACAAATGCATTTGATGTACTCTTGACATAAACACATTTGTCACATTCGTTGATTTTGAACTCATTTGATAACATCACGTCATCAAATTTCAAATGCCATTGTTTCGGAGCTTGTTTCAGTCCGTACAAGGATTTGATCAATCTACACACCTTTCTCTCTTGTCCAGGTGCAACAAACCCTTCAGGTTGTTCCATGTATATTTCTTCTTCCAATTCACCATTTAAAAATGCCGTCTTGACATCCATTTGGTGAATCTCAAGATTGTGCAAAGCAGCAATCGAGAGAAGCAGTCTTATCGACGCTAAACGCGTAACTGGTGAATAGGTATCAAAGAAATCATACCCTTCCTTTTGTTTAAAGCCTTTAACCACCAAACGTGCTTTAAACTTATCAATCGATCCATCAGCTTTATATTTCTTCTTTAGGATCCATTTACATCCTAAAGGTTTACAACCATCAGGGAGATCAACCAACTCCCAAGTATGATTTTGCATAATGGACTCGATTTCGCTATTTACAGCTTCTTCCCAGAGTGGTCCATCTGGGCTGGACAGAGCTTCCTTAAGGGAACTCGGTTCATCGTCCAACATATACGTAATAAAATCAGGTCCAAACGTTTTCACCGTTTTTACCCTTTTACTACGTCTCGGTTCTTCATCAGTACCATCTGGTACAGAACCACTAGCAGTTTCATATGTTCGTTTATTAAAACTAGATTCTGCCCTTTCCTTTAGAGGAAATATATTCTCAAAGAATATAGCATTCCTCGACTCAATCGTGGTACCAACAGATACCTCTGGATTTTCTGATTTATGAACCAGAAATCTATATGCTGTACTATTGTACGCATATCCAATAAATACACAATCGACCGTCTTTGGCCCGATTTTCATTTGTTTGGGTTCCGGTACTGAAACCTTAGCCAAACACCCCCACACTTTCAGGTATTTATAAGACGGCTTACGATTTTTCCACATTTTGTAAGGAGTCTCATCTTTCCCTTTAGGTGGTATTTTATTCAGAATATGATTTGCTGTTAAAACAGCTTCCCCCCACATGTTTTGAGGTAATCCTGAATTTATCAACATGGCATTCATCATTTCTTTTAAAGTACGGTTCTTGCGTTCAGCAACACCGTTTGACTGTGGAGAATAAGGGGCAGTCGTTTGATGAATTATGCCATATTCGGAACATATTTGTTCAAAAGGAGCTACATACTCCCCACCCCTATCGCTTCGGATTATTTTAATCCTTTTGCCGAGTTGATTTTCAACTTCGGTTTTATAAATTTTAAATGCTTCCACAGCCTCGTCTTTGCTTCTTATAAATATAAGTAGCAAAACCTTGTGCAATCATCGATAAAAGTAATAAAATACTTTTTACCCGTTCTTGTTTGCACACTTTTCATATCACATACATCAGTATGGATTAAGCCTAATGGTTCAGTACACCTTTCCACCGAGTGAAAAGGCAACTTAGCCATTTTTGCTTCAATACAAATCTCACATTTCTTATGTGATTCTTTTAGAATTAAGAATTAATTCTAAATTCATCAACCGTTTAATTGCATTTCGATTTACATGTCCTAATCTAATATGCCATAAATCAGAGCAATCAACGGTATAAACAGAAATAGGCTTTTCATTATCATTTAAAACGGTTACACGGCTCACGGCCATTACATTCATTTTAAACATACCCTTGTCGAGATAGCCACGACCAAGGAAAGTTCCAAACTTGCTAAGAACAAATTTCTTAGCATCAAATACCAGCCTAAATCCATGCTCAACAAGAAGAGATCCGGAGACCAAATTCTTGCGGATGTCTGGGACATGCAGAACATCCTTAAGCTTCAACTCCTTTCCAGAAGTCAGCTTCAGCACCACAGTGCCCACTCCAGCCACATCAGCCGTGGCGGAGTTTGCCATGTAAAGTTTCCGACTCTTAGCAGGAGTGTATTCAGAAAATACCTTCTTATCAGAACACACATGACGAGTGGCACCAGTATCGATGTACCACTTCCTTGGGTTATCCACCATATTGGCTTCAAACACCACAGCCGACATATCAAAGTCGGTTAGTTCACCCGGCACAGGGCCGTGTTCAGCAACAAGGGCACTCGGTTTACCTTTCTTTGGCCCAGCCTTCTTTGGCCTCTTGCAGTCTTTAGCCATATGGTTCGGCTTTCCACAATTATAACAAGTTCCGGTAAACTTCCAAACCTTGGCAGGCTGCTTCCCTGTCTAGGGACTTTCTCTTGCTCGAGTTGCCTTGCTCTATCAAGTTAGCACGAGCCTCCATCATCGGAAATTTCCCCGATGAATTACGATTGTCCTCCTCAATACGAAGACGAACAATCAAGTCTTCAAGACTCATTTCCTTCCTCTTATGTTTGAGGTAGTTCTTGAAGTCTTTCCAACCCGTCGACAGTTTTTCAATCACAGCCGCAACTTGGAATGACTCGCTCAGAGACATTCCCTCAGCATGAATATCGTGCAAGATGAGTTGGAATTCTTGCACTTGTGACACAACGGTCTTTGTGTCAACCATTTTGAAGTCAAGAAATTTTCCGACGACGAATTTTTTCGCCCCGGCATCCTCGGTCTTGTACTTCCTTTCCAAAGCAACCCAAAGCTCTTTGGCAGAACCAACCGAGCTGTACACATTGTACAACTCGTTACTAAGTCCGTTCAGGACATAGTTACGGCAAAGGTAATCACCTTGCCCCCAAGTTTCGTACGCAGTGCGTAGTTCAGTATTGGTCTCATTTTCAGCAATAACCGGGGGGTCGTCCTTCAGGTATTTCACCAAACCCAAAGTGGTCTAGTAAAAATGCATCTTTTGTTGCCACCTTTTAAAATCAAGCCCATTGAATTTTTCGGGCTTCTCGGCAGTAGGGACATGGACAGCAGGTACATGATTGATCGGATGCTGAGTGTTGGAACCATTTCCGGTGGAAGCCATCAGTCCAGTAGGTTGAAATATTCTTCTTGCGATTGTTAGATTTCAGGTATAAAAATTACACGGGAATCCTACGAACTGATATGTAATTTTTCAGTTCTTACAAATAATCTAAAAAATAGAAAATTACAATTGAACTGAAAAAATAAATTACAACTGAAAAATAAATTAAAACAGAAAGATTTTAGCCGAGGCGAGTAATACTCTTTCCGCAAGAAGAATACGCCCCGTGTGGCAGCTAACGGTTCAGGCGTAACTTCCCCAAAGATACAACGGCAAACGTCTCTAAATCTGTAGCACACCAGATTTACGAGCTCCAGCGAACTGGAACGGAATTGAGAATTGAGCACTAAAAATAAAAATATATATGATATTTTTATTTCTTTTTCTTTTCTTTTCTCACGTTTTTTTTTCTCTCCTTTTCTCTTCTTCTCTCTCTTCTTTTTCTTTTCTTTCCTTCCCCTTTCTTTCTTTTCCTTTTTCTACCATGTCATTTTGATCTCTTTTCTGTATCCTTCCCCTCAGCACTCCAACAGCAATTTATAGAGGTGCAATGGATCAATTAAATATGGTAGTTGATGTGAGTGCATAAAAAAAAATCGAGTGGTTTTGGAAGGTTTAGAAAAAGTCAAATACTAATGGATGGTTGTCATATAGTGGTTGGAATATTAGGAAGAATAGGTTGGAATATTAGGAAGAATATTATGTTAAATATTAATTTAACACTCAATCATTACAGGTACCATTGTAGTTGAAGAGAGCTTTTCGTGTCTACTAGGCAGAGTTTACATCTGCAGGTACACTGCAGTGGGAACATCAAACTAAGAGTGAAAATTGCAGTGAAAACTATGAAAATAAACATAGGAACAATTGTGTAAAGGGTTTTCCTTTTTATTAAAAAATAAATAGAACATTAATTTTTGAGAAAAACCTTTTACACCCCCATTCTATAAAGCCATCTCCGGCCTTTATCTCAACTCTAGCGCGGACTTTACTCTACTGAAATATTCGTCTCCAGTCCTTATCTCTACATTTTACTCTACATCAAATATATTATATTTTTATTCTTTATTATTTCAAATAAATTGGTATATATATGTATATTTAATCTTATATAAATATTTATTACCCAAATAATAAAAATGTACTTTATTTATTTTTATTTGAAATTAATTGATATATATATATACATATGTATATTTAATTTTATATAATATGATTATTACCCAAGTAATAAAAATATATTTTATTTATTTTTATTTTAAATAAATTGGTATATATATATTTAATCTTATATAAGTGTTTTTAACAAATAATTAAAAAATATTTATGTATAACAACACGTTTGAATGTGTTATATTTTTATTCATATGGTAGTAATAAAAAATTATAAAATAAAATTATAATACATCAATAAATAAAAAATACAAAATTATTCAGCATAAAAAATACATTGTACAAAGTTATTTAGCATAAAAATACATTTATTGATATACATTATACAAAATTTATCATTAATATTACTCAAAAAAGAAAAAAAAAAATTGGCCGCAACATTGGAGAAGATGTTCTAGCGCAGCACTGTTCATATATCTGATGTAGAGATAAAATCCAGCGCAACATTGGAGAAGATTTCTAGTGCAACACTGTTCATGTATCTGATGTAGAGATAAAATCCAGCGCAACATTGGAGAAGATTTTTCACTCTACTCCAACGTTTTTCTCTATTTTAGAGCAGCGTTGGAGTTAGTCTAACTACTCTTATTTTTACACACCGTCCAAAAAAAAAAATCTTTTTCACCCCAAACGTCACGAAATGTCATGCGATATATTAATCGCAAAATCAAAATAAACAACATAATTAACCAATATTTGAGATTTTGTTCTATATATTTCAAGAGATATCTACATCGAACGCATATGTGAAATACTTTCTCATATTGATTTACCCGACTTATTATAATAACATAAATGCTCATCATGTCCAAAATTAGCACCAAGTCCTCTTGCAGGTGCTGTTAAGTTTAATTTTTTTTTTTTCCTCTCGTATTCTCCCTTTCTTTGGCATTACTAGTTTAAGTTTCATGTATGGCTTTAGTAGTAAGATCAAGCCCGAACACAATAAGCAGGTCATAATATGGGTCCCGGAAGTTCATGGATACCGACCCCAACCAAGTCCTACGGGCTTCACCGTAAACCAGTAGTCCCCAAACAAGACATTGGCCAGGCCCAACCCACCTATCATCCTTGGGAGCCAAGCAACCACAAGCGCATCTATCTAGTCAAGATAGGAAAGGAGTCCATCGCAGGCCAGCCGGAGACAACTTCAATTGCTGGACAAACACGAGAAAGTCGATATTTCTTTGGGTTTCGAAATCTGAGTTAAAATGCAATGTTATTCACCCTTCACTAAGATCATGGTATTTTGATAGTGGATGCACGCGTCAAATAACCGGTTGTCGTGATTTTTTTACGAACTTGGAAACCTATGAAAATGGATGAGTTGACGTATGAAGGAGGTGAACACGACAAGGTCATAAATGCTAAATGTGGGTGGTCTTTCGAGGCTTTAAATAGTATTGCTGTAGATGGATTTGGCTAACTTCATCAGCATAAGTCGACAAATGAATTTATAGCGCGGCCTCGGGCTTGGGCGTGGTTTCAATAGGGGCACCATCAACGCAGTTGAAGGCCTGACCGAAATAAGTCTGGCAGGAAAACAGCAGTTTTTTTTGCAGCAAATTTAATTGGAAAAAACATAGAAAAACAGAAAATAAGAGCCAAAAAGCTAGTAGAAAATTGGAGGAAAAAGGAAAAAAAAACCTTAGAAGCAAAATAGGAAAAGCCATCGAACAATGGGGCAAAAAGAAGAAATGATTTTATAAGGGCTTCCACTTTGATCAGCTGAGGACAAGGATGTCATTGTCAAAGCGAATTTTCATAGCATATTTACAAAGGCAATCTAACAGGAAAGAAGGGTTCCAACACAATGACTCAAAAGTAAAATTCAGAATATGCAAGATATCAACAGATACAGCAAATAAAGAACTTTCTGATAAAAGTTCCAGAGTTGAATTATCCAAAAGACTGCGTCTTTATTACATTATAGTCCAGGAAACAACAAAAGACATCACCACCATAAGCTTAAAATAGGTTATACCAAGACTCCTACCTCAAATATTAGCCATTTTCAAACAAAATATTACTATACCTCTTGGTTTCCAAATTCTGATTTCCCAACGAACCGAACTCCACTCTCCACACAAGGAACGAACTCCACACGATCATCATCAGAAATATTAAGACTAAGATGCTTAACCTCTCGAGTGTCGAGGCGAAAAAGGATTAGATATTCACCTCTTCCTTGAAAAAGCAGTTCGTCATTCGTCCAGAACCCTAATGGCTTAACACCACCAGGAACACAAAAAGTGGATACCCGCTCCCATGAACCATCATCATCACTTCTCACCCACAACTCACAAGCTTTTTCTTCTATCTCAGAATTTGGGTAGATTATATATTTCGGGTAGATTATAGCGGCAAGCTTCCCATCCCGCTCGGCAAGATGCAGGCTAGAATATGGCCTGAAACGCTTAGCGGAATCCGGAAGATCAAGGAAAGAAAATCGTTTACTTGCAAAGTCAAAGGTAAGAAGTCGCACCCTCCTGTTTCTCTCCGTCTCAAAATAAGCAACCCCATTTACAGAAGCAGAAATCCAGGCCAGTGATAAGCAATTAGAACCAAGGTGATCGGGTAATTCCTCCCAAGAATCGGACTTTAGGGAGTACAACTCCGCGTGAGCCGACATGGGGAAAGAAGGATGTTCGTCAGGAAAAGTGTTGTACACGAACCTTACTACTTTAAAATCTTGAGAATTACGATCGAACCCAATATTGGTACCATTAAACATGAGAAATTCAGCATCTGGATGGAGTTGGATGCAAGTCGAGGGAAGGAACTTAAATTCGTTAGTTGATGGGTTCCAAAGGGCAAGTCTCCCCTTAATAGACTTATCCTCGAGGCACACCACGCCATTGCAAGAGCCCTGGATCATAACACTACGAAATGGCAAATGGAGTTGTCGTGTTGATAATGATTTGTCATCCCGATCAAGCACAGAGAAATAGCTACACCTCCCGACAACGTCCCCATCAGTATTAATGTTGTTGCCATGTTTGCGCAGCAAAAGAGCAAGCTTTTCCTCAAGGAGGGAGCTTGTGCTGTCGATTTGCAGATGTCGTTTGGGGATGTAAAGCGACGGATTGTGTTCGATTGATGAGAGATTCCTGAAAAAATACCTGGAACTGAAGAGGGATCTTCGAGCAGCGTCCTTCAACATCAACATTCCCATATTGAATCCATGAAAGCTTGAGTGATTTGGTGCTCTGTTAAAACCATAGCAGCAAAATTTTATTTTTGGTCCTATAACTTGGCCACAGTCCAAAAAACCACCCCTATATTGACCACTTTCAATTTAGGTCCTATAACTTGTCAATTTAATCATTTATGGTCCTATTTTATTCGGCAGCGGGATTAAATTTTGACGTGGCATTTTTTTATCCGATGTGGCGCCTCATGTTAAGATAATAAAAAATTGGAGCAGTCACGTGGAAAATGAAACTGCCACATTAGGTATAACTCTCCTTAAAATCGATTTGCCCCAAAATCGAACCCTTAAGCCTAATTGAGAGAAGCTCGACCGAGAGAGAAAGAGAGAGCGAACATCGATGTCTTCTGCTTCTTCCTTCTCGACGCCTTCCAATTTTTTTTGTGATTGTAACAAGAGAGCTGTAATACGCAGATCACGGACTTCAACAAATCCTGGTAAGAAATTTTACGGTTGCAAGTATTGGAAGGATGGAGGTTGTACGTTCTTTAGATGGGTGGATGAAGATGTTCCCGAGAGCTCGAACAATCATATTATGGCCAATGAAATGATTGAGGTCAGGAAGAAGATGCTATTGCTTGAAGCCGAGAACAAAAAAATCAAGGAGATTGTTGAACTCCAACTTCAGCATGTGGAGGACATCTATGAAGAATTTTCCAATATTCGTCAAAAAATCTGGAAGCTCGTTGTGTTTGTTGCTGCAACATGGTTTCTCTTCATTATTTTGATTGTTGTCATGTGGTGAAAGTTGTATTTTTTTTATTGTTGTTATGTGTTGCAACAAGGTTGTATGTTTTTTCTTCATTTTGTGTTGTATGTTTTCCAAGGTTGTTTGTGTTGTTTGTGTTGTGAACACTTTGTGTTGTCTGATGAATGAATGAACACTATGTGTGTCAAACTTTTGCACCTATGTTGTAATGGAGATGTTGGTCTTGTTAATCTTGTTAGTTTTGTTTATCTTATTTTTGTTTATCTTAAACCGAACAATTTAAGTTCATCTGCAGAACAAGAACATTATAAACAATAAGAGGTGTACTTGTCCATAAGCAGAACCTATAAAATCAAACCATAACCTGAAGTCATAACCAGAACTTGGAACAAAAGTGACCTGAACTTTGAGTTCATCTCCATAACCATAAAATCAAACCATAAGCAGAACCAGACAGAACCAAAAAATTTTCACATACATTTCCATAACAAACACAATTCCAAACCAAAAGAACTTGTCCACAACCTGAACCAACTAAACCATCCACACAAAAACCAACCATTCAGTGACAATAACAAAAAACACCCTAATTCAGTTAATATCCAAAAACCAACCATCAATCAACAACACCCAAATTCAGTTTCAAAACACAACCAACTTATTTGGTTACATTCTTTCCCTTCTTTTTAGGATCAGCAGATGGAACAAGACTGCTAATAGAGGTGTACTTTTGGCCACATTCTTTGAATATCTCCCTCAATCTTGAATCTCTCTCAGTTAGGCAGCTCTCTTGGCTTGGTATGAAATGACCACTAACAAATGGTACTGGTCCTCTGATGACCACTCCTTTAGTGGGATGTCCCATCTGCATTTGTTGGTAAGGAGTTGGGGCAGCTTTGAACCATTGTGTTGCAGGGGCAGGGGCAGGTGGAGCAGGGGCAGGTGGAGCAGGGGCAGGTGGAGCAGGAGCAGGTTGAGGAGCAGGTGGAGGAACAGGTGGAGCAATAGGTGCAGATTGTGTTGCAGGGGCAGATTTATACCACTTTGTTGTAGCAGGAAAAACAGGGGCAGGGGCAGGAGCAGGTGGAGCAACAGGTACAGATTGGTTTGTAACCTAACAAGCAAGTTTTGGTTGTGTTAGTTTGTAAAGATGACTGTTAATAGTTGAAAGTCAAAGAACCTGAAAGATGACTACTTACATTAGTTGTGCTTTGTTGAGTTGACATTCCAACTGCTGGTACAGGATCAACCACCCTCTTTCTAGTCTGAAAACATAAACAAGTAAGGTCAGTTTGTGTTATTTTGTAAAGATGACTATTAATAGTTGAAACTAAAAGAACATGAAAGAGGACTACTTACTTTGCTTGTGCTTTCTTGTGTTGACACTCCAATTGCTGGGACAGGATCACTCCCCCTCTTTATAGTCTGAAAAAATGAACAAACTTATATGAATCAACTTTATATAAATGAAAATATGAATCAACTTATACAATACATGAAGACATTAAACAACAATTTATTATACTATTACCTTTAACTTTTCTGGTCTTTGTTGACCTTTAGATTTCAAGAGAAGACATCCTTTCTTATTGTGACCCTCCCTCTGACAGAAGCTGCACTTAACTGTCATTTGTTGCCTCTTCATTGTATTTTCCTTGGTCACAACCCTAGGCTTACCCCTTGGCCTCTTTCTCCCACTAGAAAGAACCTCATCAGGTTCCATTCTCCTAGCCTTTCCTGGCCTTCCTGCTGATCTTCCAACATTTGGTGGCTCAGGTGGAGGATAAGCAGTTGCTGCCCATTCTTTCCTTCCATTAATAGGCATGATTGCAGGCTCATACACCTTCTTGTATGTCTCTGTCTTGTAGCAAGGGTTTACAAAATCTTCAATGCTCCAGCCTTGCAGATTAATTGCACTCAATGCATGAACACAAGGGATTCCAGACAACTCCCATTTTCTGCACCCACAGCTCTGTGCCCTTAAATCCACCTTAAACTGATCACCATTGACACAATCAACTTGAAAATTATACTCATCAGATTTGAGGGGGATGCATTCAACCAAATTATCAATATGAGCATCTATGATTTCTTGTATCTTGGGACACAATGAAAAGTTCCATTTTTTTGCACATCTATCACTCAAGCATTGACAGAATTGGTTGTTCCCTGGCCTCAACGATATTGCTGTTGAATGTCTCACAAGCATTGTTAAGAAGTATGTCACACTTAGGAAGTACACTAAAGTGTGACCTACTCCACTCTTGTGGTGGTTTTTTAGACAACCAACTCCAAGCATCTTCACACAATTGTCTAACTGCACCCATTTTCCTGTGGAACTCATTCACTGTAGTGGCTGTTGCACACCTCCAAACAGCATTCTTAAATGCTATCCCCTAAATCCAGCATCTCTGAAATTTCCCATCAAATGTCTAACACAGAACCTGTGATCACAATTTGGAAAAATAGCTTGTGCAGCCTGTATCAATCCTTTTTGCTTATCTGAAATGATGGTCCATTCATGCTGATTGACAATCTCCAAATCATTTTTCAAAAGAATAAAAAACCACTCCCAATTGTCAAAATTTTCAACACTAACAACAGCATAAGCCAATGGGAAAAGTGCATTGTTGGGGTCAACCCCAACAGCAGTAAGCAAAATCCCCTTATTAGGACTTTTCAGATGGCAACCATCCACACCAAACACTTTCCTACAACCTGCTTTATATCCCAACTTCAATGCATTCAAGCAAATATATAATCTATTAAACACACTCTTCCCAGTTTCAGAAATTGTATCCAAAACAATTGTACTACCAGGATTTGTTCTTCTAATCTCCTCACAATAATCCCACAACAATGCATACTGCTCTTTAGGTTCACCTTTTTTATCAGCAATGGCATGCATTTTGGTTCTGTATGCTTGTTGTTTAGAAATGTGAACCCTAAGCTCTCTTGCTGCTTGATTTCTAAATCCCTTAACAGCCCTCTGAGGATCATCTTGAAAAACAGCAGCATATTTCCCAGCCAACCAAGTGGATTTCAAATTTTTTACCTTTTCAGTCACTGCACAAGTGTGCCTAGGGTTATGCTTGCTAACCTGAAAGGTCTGCTCATTTTTCACCCTAACTGCATTAATCTTCCAAGGACAGTTACTATCACCACACTTAGCTCTAAGGTACTGTTTCACATTTTTGCTAATTACCACAGTTCTTTTTGCCTTAATGGCACTTGAATGTATAGCTGTCCTAAGCTCAGATTTTGTGGCAAACATCATACCTATCTTGAAGTTTGGTTCATACAAGTCATTAGGATTAAACACATGATACTTATAACTCACTTTGTCCTCATCAGAGATATCTTCACTATTTAACTCCTCTTGGTATACCACATCTTCATCCCCTTCACTTTCATATTGATTTTCAGTTTCATTTTCATTTTCAGGTTCATTTTCACTCTGACCAACATCATTATCAACATTCTCATCAAACAATTGATCATCTACTTTTTCATCCCCCATATCATACTCCCAATCATAAAGTTCATCACTGGATTCATCACTTTCAAGACACTCTCCCTTACTACCCTGACCCTCATCTTCATCACAGAAGTCTCCTTTACTACCCTCACCCAAGCTCTCAGTACTATCTCCCTCATCCCCCTCACCAAAGCTCACAGCACCACTATCTCCATTAACCCCCTCACCCAAGCTCACAGCACCACCATCTCCCTTAACCCCCTCACCCAAGCTCACAGCACCACCATCTCCCTTACTTCCCTCACTCAGGTCATCCTCAACCTCACATTTATCACCCACTTCCTGTTCCTTTTGCATTTCTCTCATCTCATCAACATACAAGTTTACTTCTCTAAACTTTCTATTATCTTCCCAAATTTTTCCTAAATCAGGCTGAGAGCTTACTAACACAAACATATGTCTCTTATTTTGATACAGTCTGAAAGGTTTTTTTTTACACCTTTTCCTTCAGCAAGCTTTCTGAAATCATCAAGACATACCTTTGTACGGTCAACAAAATTAAAAATAATTGAAGAACCTCCTAGATATGCTGCATAGTCGTGACCTTGGTCAAATTCACCTCCATAATGTAGACCAAATGTGAAAAACTCACTTTCGATTCCTACAAACCAAAAAGCAATTTTTGTTGATTAGCAACATAAATGTAAACCTTAATTTCAGAAAGTACAATAAAGAAAATACAATAAACAAAGTTTAAAAGAAATTATAAACCTATTTTCGAAAATTATAAACCCTAATTTTTAAAAACCCAAATTTCAACAATTATACTAACCATATCTAGGAGGGGGAAGGTAATCAAGCTCTTTTCGCCGCAATTTCATCTCGCAGTTTGGGACTTTAACTCCTAGAGCAACTTTCTCGATCAAACTGAGATTGTCATCAAACTGAGATGTTTTCTCCATCGCCGATTTCGATTGCTGCTTCACTGGTTGAGACTGAGAGGTCTCCATCGCCGATTTCGCCGATTTCGATTGTTGTTTCAGTGGTTGAGACGTCTCCGATTTCGATATAGATTTTTTCCTCACCATTTCAAGCAATTTCGATTTTTGTGGAATTTCAGGAGTTGAGATTTGAAGATTTTCTTGAGTGGAAATTGAGAAATTGCAATCGATTCAATTGAGAGTAGAGAGGTCCTTCGCCAGATTTGAAGATTGTGGAATACAGTTTTACGGTTTTGAGAAATTGGGATTGATTTGTCGATTAAGTTGCACATTTGGGAGGGTATATCTGATTCATTTCGCGCCTTCTCGTATCCTGCCACGTAAAACCACAATCATGCCACATCGGATAAAAAAATGCCACGTCAAAATTTAATCCCGCTGCCGGATAAAATAGGACCATAAATGATTAAATTGACAAGTTATAGGACCTAAATTGAAAATGGTCAATATAGGGGTGGTTTTTTGGACTGTGGCCAAGTTATAGGACCAAAAATGAAATTTTGCCAAACCCTAGCAGTGAAAACTGGAGATAATGGCGATTGCCACGCTTCTCTAGGTTTTTCATTCTTATGAACTTTGTACTCACAATAAATAATGAAATCAAATGAATTAAAAAATGAAGAAATATTTTAGTATAAAAACAAATTTGAATATTAATAATAATCTATCCAGTAGGAATTGAACCTAGCCAATTATGATAATATAAAAAAATAAATTTGAATATAAATAATAATCTATATCTATATAAAAAAGTTTGATTATTTTTTAAATAGTAACTATCTCTTTAAAAAAAATTATTTACTATTTTAAAAAATTAATTTAACAATTTATGATATATATCAAATGATCGCTTATAGAAATTAATTGGCTTCCCTCTTAATGTATTTGAATAAAAGACAAAGGAGCCGAATGCAAAAGATTCTATTGTAGATATTTTGGATAAATAACTATATCTTTATACATAGAAGATTTCAAATAGAAAATCAAATGACAACGTTTTAATTATTGGCTTTAGACATAGAAGATTTAAAATAGAAATTTCATATGCTACCGTTTTTATTCTTGTCTTGGATCTACAATTGAACCAATGGATTTATCCAACTCAAGTGAAGTATCAAAATCTTTCAAAATTGAATTAAAAAAAAAAAAATCTACTTGGCTCATATCTTGTTTGAGGAAAAAAAAATTGAAATTAAAATTGAAAAAAGAAAAAAAAAATTGCACTACTAATGCATATAATGAACTAAAGTTGATGTCAATAGTAAAAGTCATAGAGCAATGGACTTATACAGCCCGAACAACACAGACTCCGCATGAATCATACACTGCTCTTGTGCTCCGGTCTGTGAGTGAACTCAAAGTCTATGTGGACAAAAGCCCTCTCAACCTCAGGAAGCTGCTCTAGCTTCTCTTGTAGTGTCTCGCCAATATTATGGGCCTGGCTCAACAGCATGTCCTGTGGCAAAACAATGTCCACCTCCACAAAGTAATGAGACCCAAAAGTGTAGGCCCGAACAGTGTCAATGTGCTGTATCTCTTTATGATGGTTCCATATTAGGTATGTCAGTTTTGCGAGGAAGTCTGGTGGAGCCGTTCGACCAATCAGGGACCATACGTTCTCGACCACTGTCTTAGCCCAAGTGTTGATTGTGTATATGGCTATCTGCAAACAAGAGCAGTGAATACGAATAAGATATCTTGATTTTATGGGAATGAAAAATCTTGGCTATAAAGGACTCCAATTGAATTTGAATTTTTAGATGCTATTCTTTAGAGTTGAGATTTTCCTCTGGCTGATGATTTTTTTTCTTTAAAGGAAGAAAATAAATCCAGTTATGCATCTCTCTGTGGGTGTAATGATTATCTTATTGGTTAGTGTATTACTAATTTACTATGGCTTCAAAGCTCGATAATCCAGACTCGGTTAGCAGCCAATAATGTCATAAATATAAATATAATAGATAAATTGCAAAAGAAGTTGTCTTGTATTTATGGCGCACACACACTCACACACAAAAAAACCGTGCACGAAAAAAAAAATAGAAAGTGTGACAACTTACAAGTATGGCGCCAGTAGGATCAATCCACCAGAAGAACCGAACGGCTAAAACAGCAGTGGCAAGTCCGACCGAGTTGGTGATGACGTCAAAGAAATGGTCTTGAGCATAAGCTCTCACTATTTCATTCTTAAATCTGCGGCAGTAAAGCATGAGGAGAAACTTGATCACAGTTACAGACACCATGATTCCAATCATCCACATTTCCTGATTATGGTCCATCTCAGGGCCAGACTGCAGAAAAAGGAAAGGAAAAAAGAAGAAGTATGAATTTCAAAAGCTTCTCTAGCAACAGTAGGAACAACTGCATTTGTTTGACTTCAAGTACCTTTGCAAGAAGTTGGCGAACTGACTCCAATATAATTTGCAGTCCCAGAGTGGCCATGACAGATGCGAAAACAATAATCCCCTGTGAGGAATGTTCTGAGTTAGTTACGTAAAAAGGGCCCCCTTCTGAAGAATAACGCATTGAAAAAATTTTACATCAAAAGTGAAAGTAAGATTCTTATAGTAGGTCTAATCCCACATGTCAACACAAGATAACTGCACAAACTGCCCAATAGAGGTCAAAGTCATCCAATACACATAAAATTTATGTTTCTAATTTCCTGCAATAAGTCAACCTAAAAGTCAGGTTTGATGAAAGGATAAAAGACAGTTGACAATACGTATAAACAAATGTCAGAGAAGATGCTGGCACACTGCAGGAACAAAAAGCAGTGGCAATTTGTCTATTTCGTTACTAAATGGTATGTATCCTAATTTGGATCACCAAGTGAATCTTAAATTAAACAAAACTTATCTGCAAGAGATATACTGTAGGAAAACCTTACCACGGGTTGCATCCTTTTCTTTCCAATTGGGTAATGATAATGGTTTGGGTTTCTCATTGCATTGGAAGTAAACCACAGGATCAGACCAGATAATAAGTCCAGGAAAGAATCCATAGTTGATGCAATGACAGCCAAAGATCTGCTCGCAACTGACGCATATACTTTTGCAATAAAAAGGAAAAGATTGCATACATTCGAAATATGAACGGCCATCCTTTCACTCTTGGCAAGCTGTTTCAGTTCGTCCTGACATAAATTTAAGCAAATAAATAAATGAAACAGTAACTTTATTAGGTATTTCTCCATTGTAGTTATCAAAAAAGAATCATGAGAAAAAGTGTAGTATCCTCCACGCCAGCCTGGTCAGTCTATAAAACATGTTTTATTTTGTTCACAACTAAATTCTACGAGTTCATCCCGAAAAAATATTATCTTATTTTTTTTTCACAGAAAATGATTGGGGTGTACTCATAAATATTTTGTTCCCAAAAATTGAATAAGTGCTTCAAAGATGTAAGAGAGTTGATGACCATTGACCAAAGAGGCACAAAATTAAACATACATGCACTTCAGTAATCACACGTCACACTCACAAATAACACTCCTATGCATGGTGCCCATAGTAACTTCAATTGCTCACTAATGAAAATAAGTAAACAACCAACCTCTGTCAGTGCATCTGGCAAACAACCAGATTCATGAATGGCCTCCATCTCATTAAATCCTTCCAGAAGCCTCTCTTGCTTTTTGTAGTACTCGGAAACTTTTCGCTGTTTTCCTAAGGACATCGTATTTCAAGATCCCAGGATGTGTAAGACGGTAAGGAAAAATGCATTCAACTTAGTAGTGTAACAAGATTAAGATACAAGCCAGACAAGTAGAACTGACCACCCATACAAACAAATAAGGGAGCATGTTACATCTTGTTAACACAAAATAATTAGCCCATGGAAAGTGGAATAGTAAATAGATAGTGACAATCTTTCAGCTGCCAAGAATAACCACGAAACTTGCTCGATTCAGCTGGTCAATGAAATACATCATATGGTATTGTCATACAAAGAAATCAACATATTAGCTAATTCATAAAACCAATAAGCATTGTCTTAATTGATAGAATTATCATCTTTCTTAATATATTGATTCTAGTGTGTCAATAAACACACACACACACACTACACAAACAATAAAAACATAAAACTTACATATATATGTATATATGTGTGTATACTATAATTTCCAAATTATTCCTTTATCCGGCATCATCAGCACATGCATCTTCCGAAAATTTCACACTAACAGAAAATTCTTCAACAAAAAACAATAAAAAGAAAAAGTGGTTGATACGGAAAAGGACCTCCTTACTTGATACTTTAAAGTTCTCAGTTCTTTTTCATAGACCTTTATTGATTATGTTATAAACTATTATCCAAAGAACTGTAAAGGAAAATCTGAGACATTAGATTAGGGTAGCGTTTTGCTCGTCTCATTTAAGTATCAATTAGTAGGTAACCCTACATTTTGTTGCCTGTGTACCAGGGATAAATTAAGTTGAAAAATCGGAAGTATAATACGAAATACATAAAAAAAAAAAAAAAGTACTGAACAAATTTGGAATTACAGATTCTTGAAGAAAAGTAAAAAAGGAAAAGAGAGCATCGCACAGAATTCTCTCCCTGTTCTTTATTCCCATGAATCAACCCCGTGTCTCAGTGTAAAGGGAGAAAAGGGAGAAGAATATACTTTCTACACCAAAATTGAACATAGCTAAGACAAATTGAACACGATGCCAGTACAATTTGAAGCAATTCATATCAAAATATACCCAGTCATTCATCACGTACACTTACACACAAATACGCACACGCATAACGACGCTACGAATAAGATGCTCGCTTACTTTTGTTTCGCAGGAGCCGCCGGACGCTGAAAGCCTGATGACGATGATCGGCATCGCGCTCCGGCAATCGGAACTCGTTAATGTTGAGCCTCCAAGACGACTCCCCGTCCTCGATATCCCCCGCGCCTCGGCCGAGCAACTCCCGGCGGCTATCTCTGGCGCAGCCGCCACTGCCGCCCTCCATGGCTAAGAGTTTATTTTTTTTTTGGGGAAATTAAATAGAGAAAAAGGAAAAAATAAAGAGAAAGAAAAAGGCAATGCGGACTATGTGGGGGGTTTGAAGAGTTTTAAAAGAAACAAACCGAGAATGCCGAAATGCGTGTATCCTATACACCCTTGATATCAGCAAGGGTGGTTGGAGGAGGAACCACTGAATGGAATCTAGAAGCCACGTGTGGCAAAATAATTGGCTTCTCTTCAGGATTTTATATTTCACCTGTTATTAGGAATTGTGGGGTATTAGGATATTTTCTAAAAATAATTTTTTTTTTGGCTAATTTACTAGATTTAATACTTAAACAAATAAAATTAGACGAAAATTCATATCCAGATTTCTTAATTGTGGATCTTCAGTAGTTATGAAAAAATTGATGTTAAACAACAAAACTGTATTAATTATAATTAACAGTAGGAAATTAACAAATACATTTACGCAAATTTGCTCACTTATTTATTTTATCTCTGTTTATTTTTTATTTGTAATTCTACTAATAAAATTACAAAATAAAAGATAATTATTTAAATATTTTTTTTTACTAAAATACTAATTAACTCGCTTAAATCCAACTACTCGTCATCAATATTTTGTTTTTTTTATCATATTAACTTTAATAATTACATTTTTATCATATATTTATTCACACATCAAATCTATTCTATTTTTGAAAAATAATTATTTCCTGTATTACATCTCTGCTTATTTTGGTGCACGACACAAATTTTACAAAAAAAAAATGTATGTAATATTGTAAGATTTCAAATTGTAATATATATATATATATACACACAGAAATAGAGATAAAAAAGTATTTATCGAAAAATTAGATAGATTTAAGACTACATATGAGTATTAGATAATACTGTAATGAATGAGATTGATTTAATATAAACTAATTAAATATTGATAGTTATATATATGTAAGTGAACAATAATAATTGCCCCCTAATTCTATCGATATAAAGAAGAAATCATGTAACGAAGGGGATTCTTATTTGTATAACAATTATTACTTTTTTTAGTTGTATGAGTAAAACTGTAGAGAAAAAATGAGATAAAATAAATAATATAATTTTAGAAAAATAGTAAATTTCAAATTTAAATAAAACAAATGTTAACTCAACAGACAAAAAAGACGATACCTAACCCAAGCTTGGAAGTTGGAACAAGTGGTGTGCAGCATATTCAGAAAATGGAACTATGACATCGATTTTGTTATAGATACATAGTATAATTATTGAGTTAGTACAGTATCACACGTGTCTCCAGCTACATACACTACTACAAGTAATAATAAATAACACACTTTCGGGTCCGTAGAGCTTCGAATCCACAAAATTCTGGGGACCCCAAATACTCCAATAACTGAAAGAATATTGAACAACACATCGCTTTTAGCTTTCTATCATTTTCCAACTTTTTGGCACATTTTGGGTAAAGATTGAGACCCATTTTGCTATTTATTGTGACCACTTGAAAAGCAAGAAAATAGTATTTCAATTGTAGCATTACAACACCAATATATTTGTTATGCAAATTGTCCCAAGATTCATTTTGAATTACAATATGCCAATTCAAATCAGCTCATGGTCTTCGATGACCTGCAAAATGGCATGAGGGGTCTCGGGGAAAAAGGCTCTGATGCTCAAGTCAATTCGTGTCCAATGATAGAAGCAGTTATATATGAATCTACGTGTATGTGTATTGTGTAAAATAAAAATTTGGATACTCTTTTATAGTTAAAGTTACTTGTTAGTTAAAAGACTTTTGATATGGTAAGAAGTTCTCTCATATATTTCTTCTTAACTAACTAAATCTTCCCATATCTCTAGTATCCATGAGGATATACACTTCGCATATATAAGAGATTTCGTTTGTGTCAGGTGTACGATTTCTAGGTTCCAGATTAGACGCGACCTGAGCACTCTTGCCTAACCCTAAAACTGAAGTACTTCAAGGTCGTCATCCGACCTGATGGTCTCGAGGTTGTCATTCGACCTCGGTTTCAAGGTCATCATCCGTCCTGAGGATTATGAGGTCATCATTCGTCTTGAGAATTATGAGGTCACCATACAACCTGTGTACACCGAGGTTGGCTTCTTGACTTCTTGCCTTGTGAGACTACTCCCTTACTCAGAGGTCGGGGGGTCCATTTATGCTCAGGCCTCGTACCGTTTGATCACCTTACATGTGAGTCATGTGATCGACTCCTTATTAACAAGTCTATTGAGCTCTAAAACCGTCCAATGTCACACTAATGCCTCAGTCTATCCAAGCCCTTGAGACCAACCAGTCTGTCCGAGCTAAAGACAAACCATGCCGACCTGACACTCCTAGCGGGTTAACTGACATGTTCTGTATGCTATATCAATATTCGAGTATGTTTATTAAGATTAATATGAAGATTGTGTTTGGAAAACACTATGAGTTAGTTTATAAGTTTTTTTTTTTTTTTTTTTGTTTAGCTTATAACCTTAATTTATTCAAATAAGTTTGATTTGGTATGACCGAGTTTGTCATAAGTTTCCTTGAGTAGTTTTTCAAATAGAAATTTCTATTTTAGCTGACTTATCTTCTAATTTTTTCAATTTTATAATATCATGTAACTTTTCAATTATAAACAAAAAATATCATCTATAAACTTGAATTTCACTTATAAGCTATCAACTAACTTATCAGCGATCAATTAGCTTGTCAACTAGGTTTACCAAACATAGTCTAAAACATCTATGAAAAAAGTTATTCCTACCAAACGAAGCTTATAATCTAGCTTATTTGCTACCAAGCATAGCCGTAGTTTCTTTTTTTTTTTCTTTCTTTCTTTTTACCTTTTTTCGTTTTTCAGAATCCTAAATATTCGATTATTCTAACGATTTTTGTTTATTTTATCAATATTTTTGAGTATTTATAATCGCAATGAATGAGAAAGAAAGTTTAGCCTTGTATTAAAAGTTGTTTCCCCAATTGTAAAACACGGATAAATAAGATAGGATAATTACCAATGTTCTGAAAACTGGACCAGATCGGCTGGTTCGACCGGGAACTGGCCAGCTCACCGGTCCGAGTTGAGCTGTGGAACCGTGAATGATAAATTCGACCGGGAACTAGCCAGCTGACCGGTCCGGGTTGAGCTGTGGAACCGTGAATGGCTTAAACCGATCATGTGAATGATAAATTCGACCGGGAACTAGCCAGCTCACCGGTCCGGGTTGAGCTGTGGAACCGTGAATGGCTTAAACCGATCATGAACCGCCTAAACCCTGTTAAAAACCGATAAATTCGACCGGGAACTAGCCAGCTCACCGGTCCGGGTTGAGCTGTGGAACCGTGAATGGCTTAAACCGATCATGAACCGCCTAAACCTGTTAAAAATAGGTAATATCGATACCAATTTGGGCGGCCCAACGGCTGGCTTGGAATGGTTGCTTGAATGCTTGCGGTAGCAAAAGCTATCAATTAAATAGCATTGTCTTCTTCTTTCTTTTTCCAATGTGGGATATCTACTAACTAGTCTAGCTTAGAATTTGTTCCTTTTGTCCTTTTGTCTTTGTATTGGGCTTGGGAGTTGGGCCTATAAATTACTAAACTCACCTATCTTTGTTTTTTAATTTGTACTTGGGCATCTAAATGTAGTTTGAAGTGCAAAATTGTTCTAAACCAAATGCCCAATGATTGAAAAAAAATAAAAATTCGCGATTTATATTGCAACTTTTTTTAGATTGCATTTTAATTTGTTCATAATATTTTAATATATTTTAGATTGTAGTTTTTTTGTTAAAAATTATGGGACATGTGATAAGGGATTTACTCCAATTTCAATGAATGTTTTGCTTTCAAATTCTTATTTAAAAATTAAAATAAAAACATATTCTTTATTTTTTTAACTTCCGGTTGAGTGACTTCACTTCGCTTCGAAAAGTTTGTAGGGTTAGAAGTTTTTCATTTCTTTCTAGTCCTAAGGTCAATTACATCGAGCCTGAATATAAATTAAAATATAAGAAAATAAACTAAAATAAGTTACCAACATTATTCAATATTGTCGGTTGTATCTATTATTGAACTATACACTATAAAATTAATGACAAAAATATATATAATTATATATTATACATATAAAATAAATATAAAATTATATATTAATTAGACCGGTTCGACCACTGGTCCGACCAGTGAACCATTGAACCGATAGTTTCGCCGGTTCGATGACCGGTTCGGTTTTCAGAACATTGATAATTACTCAAATTGCAAGACTATGGTACAAAGGAATAGTCCATGCCCATGTGCTATTAATGTAAATGTATGTTCTTGATTTATAGCTAATTCTGCCCATATTGCTTGTACCAGTGATTTATTTTGCTTACCCTGTTTTTCACGTCAAATTTGTATAATTCTCAATTTATAGCTAATTCTGCCCATATCTTCTTTCAACATATTGATGTCTCTTACAGAACATAAGCTTAATTTCTATTGTAACATTGTCAAAGGAACTGTAAAATGATATCCAAACATCACCAAATTCAAACTGTGTTCCCATTCAGTTTGCGAGTTGAAATAAACACGGCCAAATCTTCTACAACACAAAATCTTTATGGTATAACATCACTCAATCATAACTTCTTATATAGCTTATGTTGTGAACATCCACGATGGCACATTTGACATGGTAGCTCATCCTCAAAATACATCAAAGCCAATACATGTTTTTTTCTACATGAGTTCTCATACATCGATAGTATTACATTATTTTGACACCATTAAATGTCTTCCATGTCACAAGAGAAGAATATTCTAATAGTTTTGTATTTTGACACCAGCAACTAATAATTTTGTATCTACTCTTTTTGCCCAACAAAAACAAAATTGATGGCTATTTGTTTACTTAGTAGCTGCCACCAAAGCCATATGCTCGATCAGGTCCAACACACGGTTACTGCAACAGGAACAAGTAAATGCAATGCACGAGAGAGAGAGAGAGAGAGAGAGAGAGAGAGAGAGTACCTGTAACCCCACTCGTTGTCATACCAAGAGACGAGCTTCATGAAAGACTTGCTAAGACCTATTCCAGCCTTCGCATCAAATATGCTTGACCTATAAACATCCCAAAAGAGTAGAAGTGATTCACATCTCCAAGTTAATGTGACATGAAAACAATAACCCTGCTACAGTTTACGTTTAGATAAATACAGCAAAGTTCCAACCACAAAAATAACAATAATAATACAATGAAAGAAAATAGAATTGGTGCCAGCCAACAAAAGATCACCAATAGTTATGCACAAACCACAACAAAATAAGCTAATCAGTTACATCAATAATTACTTACAACCATGGAGATTTACGTATCTAATTATAACTATGCATTTCAAAAAAATTTGGTACATTTATTGAAGAATTGAAGAGCATAGAAATATTATATACCTGGAGTCGCCAATAAAATCATTGGAGACCACGTCTTCATCCGTGTACCCAAGAACGCCTTTCAAAGGGCCCTCTGCTGCATACCTAATAAATAACCCACAATTTTCATGAATTACCATTCTGACAAACAATGGCATATGAGTGAGCATTGCATACTTTAGAACGCCGAAATTAGGCTTTACATACTTGATGGCTGCTTTCACGTCCTCGTAAGAAGCACTCTTGTCGAGCCGACAGGTTAAGTCTACAACAGACACATTAGGAGTTGGAACACGGAAAGCCATTCCAGTGAGCTTCCCATTGAGTTCTGGAAGAACTTTCCCAACGGCCTAATACATTTCCGATATTCAGATAAATGTGAAAAGAGATGGGCACAAACTGTAAGGAAAAAATGTTCTGATATTCAATCACCGAATAATAATAATACCTTAGCGGCACCAGTAGAACTAGGGATGATGTTTTGTCCTGCTCCACGGCCACCTCTCCAGTCCTTCCTTGAAGGACCATCAACTGTCTTCTGTGTGGCTGGACATCAACAAGAGTGTCAAGAATAACATCCAACGTTATGCGTAAAATAATAACCAGCAAGAAATGTGAAAAGTACCAAAAAATCCAGGGACAAAACTGCTGGAAAAACACATACCTGTAGTTGCATGGACAGTTGTCATTAGACCCTCTAAAATGCCAAACTCTTCATGCACAACCTGTGAAGTACAATATTGCCAAAAAAGGGGGAAAAAAATAACACAAGAAATGAGGATTGTGAAGGCAGCGTAAATATAATATTAAGAATCTGAAATTGCACATTAAAACAAAATGGTTGGATTCATAACTGATTCTTGTCCACTAAACAATACAATGAAAACAAAATAAAACTCAGGCTAGCGTATAATAAAACTCAGGTATAAGTACCAACCTTAGCCAAAGGAGCAAGACAATTGGTGGTACAGCTAGCATTGGAAACGACATCCATGCTGGGCTTGTAAGTGTTCTCATTCACTCCAACTACAAACATAGGTGCATCGGCTGATGGAGCTGAGATTACGACCTTCTTAGCACCACCCTGCATAATAGCCCTTTATTTAAAAATACTATGAAATGGTTAAATATCATGTTTGCAAACTAACAATGGTTTCTAACCTTTTTGTGTGATGATGCTTTCTCAACAGTGGTAAAGAGTCCAGATGACTCGACAACGTAATCAGCCCCGTAATCACCCCAAGGGATCTCAGCTGGATCCCTGAATATTGACATATTTTAGCATGAATAAAAGAGATCATACCTTTATATGCAAATAGCATGACCAGTTGAAAGCACTTATTGATTCCAAACTGTGGAATTACCTTTTGCTACTAACTTTGATCTGCTTTTCGTTGATTTCCAGAGTAGACTCATCAACAACTTGGATAGTTCCCTTGTATGGTCCATGAGTTGAATCATATTTTAACATGTACGCCTGAAAGGATTTACAGATACAAATCAGAATCATAACAGTAAGTCAATTTAGCTAACGAGGAGTGAGCACAAATATATGTATCACACAGAACGCCAAACTTGGTATTTGTGATAACATAAGCCAAAAAAGTGTTAACTGAATATAAATACAAAAAATAGCCACTTCCAAGTTGTCCTTGCAAATTTTTTGTTCTCTTTTTACTGCATAACAAAGTTTTTGTAACAAACCTTTTCAGTCATTTGTAATTAAGCAATCATCTGAAAGAAGGCTGCAGTATCATATATTTGTCACAATGAATTTTTATCCTTGAAGAAAATATTACACTTTTTTACTTGTTTACCTAAACTTTATGACGGGAATAGCTGGCAATAAAACCAAATGTGCATCAACAACAACAACAACAACAACAACATACCCAGTATATTCCCAACAGGTTTGGGGTATGGGGGATCAGTTGTACGCAGACCTTACCCTTGTAATTATACAAGGAGGCTGTTTCCGTAGCGACCCAAGGTGCATTGCGCCGTTTGATATATATTTTTTTTTTCTAGAAGCTTCACTAAGAAGAACACTAGAATTTAATTGAGTCATTTTGATCTAGTCCATTATTAGCATTATGCTAGGAGAATTGTCAACAATGACTCTTCCAGCTCCATTTGCAATGGACAAAAACCAAGCATATGACACTATTAATTATGTGCATATGACACTATTAATTATGTTGCAGTGTTATACTATAATCTACATGGACGAGCAAAAGGTAGACTGACCATGTACTTTGCATCAATAAAAGGATCATTTACTGCCACCACATCAATATCATCTCTGAAAGTTGCTATCCGCAAAACTAGTCTCCCAATGCGTCCAAAACCTACAGAGTTAAAGTTTGTTAATATGGGCCCTTAGACCTTTCAGAGCAGACATAACGAGTATCGTAGTACAGAGATGATCATGGAAATTATGGCACACAGAACTACACCTCACAGTTTCCCAAGTACTGGAAGTGGAATGATAGCAAATTCAAACTAAGAGAGTCAAATGCCAATTTTGAACATTGAAATTTCCTACTGTAGGAAAAGAAAAAAATGAGTCGTGAAAGTTTTGAAAAACATGATATGTAATTTAACATACCATTGATGCCAATCTTTGTTTTCCCACTTCTGTGTGATTCTGTCAGGAGAAAAGAAATGATACAGCTACGTCAGACACTTAAACCAGACATTAACCAAAAATCCAGGAAACGAATATGCAAGTATCAACTGCTTACTGGGAACTGCTGGAGGTACTTCTGTCGCTGTTGCTTTGATAGGCTGAATACTGCAAACAGAACACTTCCTATACAACCTAATTCAGTATGTTTGAAAAAGCATGTATTATCAGTACATTTTAATAAAGAAGAATGAGCATTCACTCAACTGTAGCAAAGATGAATCTCCAGGGGCATTAATCCGGAAGATGCTAGAGCTATACTGGAATTTCAAAGCATTTCCAATCTGGTTAACACCACCACATGATACCTAAGGCAGATTACACAACTGTGCATTACAGAACAGAAAGAGAACTGAATTCCCATATGCATAAAATATAAACACAGGAAACAAGATTGAATAAGCAGGATTTTGACAAAATCCCTCGCCATGACTAGAGCAATATAACCACTCAAGAAAGAAACCGATTGATTAATTAACAGTAACAAAAAAAAAAAAAGATCAACACCTTCTAAACTAGGTATTTATTCAATTCATTCCGCAATAAGATGGAGAAGTCTAAGGCATTTGGCTTTTTTATTTTTTAATGTAAATGAAACTGAAATAGAACAAATTAGCAAGAAAAAAGATCAACCAAAGGTTTTCTAAAGCATGTACCGGTTATCTTTTAGGGAACATCCAATTCATTCATAGCTGGTATGACCAATTCACAAACCAAATCAGACCACTTTTCATTTCCAATTACTTTCCTTATTGAACATAATCACAGGCAAACACTTTTAACTCCAAAAACGCATCCGAGCAAACATTCACAGAGGAAATTAGCTATAACGTCCATCAACAAAATACGAAAACAAACTCTAGATTCGCTACATAGCCGAAGATTAAATTGATAATAAATTAAAAAAAAAAAGTCGAACCAAATTGAAAAGCAGCTGATCTGAGATCAATCCTTGGAGGAACATCACAAACAAAACCACCACGCACCTTACATCGCTCCGACGGTCGG
Organism: Striga asiatica; assembly: GCA_008636005.1. Taxonomy (NCBI): domain Eukaryota; kingdom Viridiplantae; phylum Streptophyta; class Magnoliopsida; order Lamiales; family Orobanchaceae; genus Striga; species Striga asiatica. The sequence continues at coordinate 491,807 of BKCP01004805.1, forward strand.
AAAGCGTCGCAATCGAGAACAGGCGACTGCGCCGATCTAACGAGCGACGAAGTGAACGCCATTTTCTGAACAGAGGAAACTAAAACTCTCGCGGACCTTTTTTCGTGTTCAATTATGATACATAGCACTGAGAAGGGAGAGGAGGTATTTAAACCCCAGAGGTGGAAAAGAGGTTTTTGGCCTTTGAGACTAAGAGCTGGCCAACTTTCTAAGACGGTATTTAAATACGAAAAGAAACCAACGGAGGCGGAAATTATTATCAAGGTTGGCAGCTTGTTTTTGTTGGATGGTTTTTTTATTTTTTTATTTTTATTTTTTTAAATACAGAAATCTATCTATATATAAAAAGGTTGTTGGTTAAATCCTTTTTGGAAACTTTTGACCAAATAAATAATACCTTTGACATTTTATTTATAGAAAGCTTGAAAACCATAATGGTGTAGTTTTTTTTTTAATAGAAAATCACAGTTTGAATTCAAAATTCATGGTGTAGAGATAATATTGGAACAATAATCTGTGGATAACTCATGATGGAATCTGTGGATAACTAACTACTAATCTAAATTTTTTTTGATAAATCTTCACCGAACACTTATTTGATAAATTTGTGGATAACTAAACTATTAATCTAAAAAGATTTTGAAATAACTAAGCTTATGTATTAATATCGCAACCCAAGGAAAAAAAAAAGCATAAGTGAGCCCATTTATTTTTTTATACTAAACTAAAGGGATATTATCAATTATAATTTTTGTTTAATTTGATGGATAATATCAAATCATTCCAAATTTTAATAATGTACGCGAATATCATTTCAAATATTTAGAATATATCATTCTAAAGCTCCAATCATCTAATATCGAGATATTTTTTTTCACCAATTAAATTAACACTCAATTTGCCTATAAAAATAACATACACACTCTGAGTTGTTATTGTATTCCCACTCATCAAAAAATCAAGCAAAACATAAAGAACAAATAGATATTCTATATTGATAAGAAATCATGAGGACTCATCAAGCAAAACATCATGAAAGCTCTACGCAATCCAACTCTTTTAAAGGATAAATGTATCTTTTCGAACAAAAAGATATTAAAAAATGATATTTTTGTTATTATGAGGTATTAAATTTTATGGGTATGAAAGTCGAATTTTATTCTCAAATTTTAGTATATTTCTATAATAACTTGCCATAAAATATTAATGATAATTTGAGAAAATAATATGTATTCCTCTTGAAAATCATAAACATCTTTGAACAAACATTGGTTAATAAAATTTAAAAATTAAGCGACAACAACTCTAAAAAATTGTGAGATAATATGTATATAAGGGAATTTATATATAAGAAAATATATATATATATAAGAAAATTTATCGTATAGTTCAAATTTGGGTTTCAAATTTAAAAGTCAAATAAATAATTAATCATAACTTACGTGTCAATATTAACTTAGGCATAAATGAAGTAGTCAATTAATTATAGTATAATAAATTACTCAACAACTTAAATTTTTTTATTTTGATAGTTTATACAAAATTAAATTCATTTTAATTAATGAACACTATAAGTTTTATAATTGTACTATTCACATAGATTTTTAAATATATGATAAAATTTTACGGAAAGAATTATTTTATGGAATCACATTGTAGTCCAATCGAATTTTTGAATAAATATTTTAAAATGACACTTATTTTGAAATAAATATAATGTAATTTATTATCAGTTACGTGCACCATACAAGTTGTATACTAATTAAATTGACATGTTTTATGTAATTTTGCACGATATAACTTCATATAACATTTTCAATAAATTAATATAGGTAAATGTATTACATATTGATTCAATATTTTTAATTTATAAATATCATCTAATAATTATTTTTAATTTATAAATACTAATGAATATCTCTTACCCGTGCATCGCACGGGATTCGTACTAGTTATATTAATAACTCAAAAATGTAATGCCACATAACCAACTGATTATATAACACTCTTTCCCAACCTAGATTAGATAAAGAAGAACACGAGGAGCAAACACAGTAACGTTCCTCCTCCAAGCTAACATTGTCAACTATACATAAACAAGCTAACATTGTCAACTATACATAAAACAACAATAAGAAGAAGAGTAACAAGAGAAACAACAATACACAAAATGTTTTTCAAATCCTCAATATCGGCGCAAACAGAAAGCAAAGCAGAAGCGAAAGTCTTGGTGAATGTCTTGGTGAAGATCCTTAATATCCTCAATACTGCTCCTCATCGCACTCTCCTTTTTTCATGCATTTTGTGGTCCAACTTCCGCTCAGTTGTGCTAACGATTAACCCGCGTTTTGGCTATGTCTTGGTGAATCCTAGTCGTCCCTTTACTGTGAGTGTTTGCACACTGAATGAGAATAGCGCGCATAAGGCCAAAGTTCCTGTTGAGTCTATTGTTGTTCCTGCCAATTGGGAGGATTTCGTGACTCAAAAAATGGGCGCGTGGGACAGGTTGGCTAAGGAAAGTTCCCTTCAACGAGCTATCTCAAGCACGTGCTCAAATCGATCAAAGGTCGTCGCCATGCTTCTCTTGGGACAGGCCTTTCGACATCCAAGAGCTTGAAAAAGGGGGAGATGAATGATGATGAAGATGATGATGCTATGAAGAGGATTATGAGTAATGATTTGCTACTGCTTTTTATTTACTGTTTTTGTGTGATCCTTGATGGAGTAGTGAGGTCTTTTGTATAAAAAACCTCGTATTATATTTGGTGTTTGGTAGGTTGCCTGCTTTTGATTCGATGGCTACTGGTGACTTGAACGCTTAATCGTTGTTTAGGATTTGGTTTTAATTTTGCAGGGTGTCTACTGGACATTTAGAAGATTTCTTTATTTGGTTATTGATGTTCTAACACTGCAGAAGGAGATGTGTTTTAACCCTTATATTCGAACATGGTTATTTGCTTGCTTGTTGTTTCTTGAACTTGTGTTATAGGTCATCTTCAAGATATGATTTTCGAACTGAATGCCAAAAGGAGAGATTGTAAGATTTTAATTTTGGCAAGAAGTTCCAAAAATAATATCTTGATATTCTAAGCAAGCAAGGAAAATAAAAAGGGAAGATCTGTTCTCTCTCTTCTCTCTGTCATATATTTTAAGTCTTGATACTCTTTTATTAACTAAGGTAAGATTTCTTTTGTATCTAATAGACTTTACTTATATGAAGATGTTATTACCGTAATATTTGTTTTGGTTATGTGTAGGAGATCTCGCATTCAAGGAAAATTGGAAGCTGATCAAGGAACATTGTATGTGAAGAAATCAATTTACACTTATGAAGATCTCGACCATATCTTGAAGTTTTAAAGACTAAAGGAAATCGATTCCAAAATGAAGGAAGATTGAAGACTCCTTACCTTGAGGAGATTGTATATATACCTACACAAAGACTCAATTGAAGGTTGTTGCATTATTGAGGGTTTATTACATTCATAGACTTCATTGAGTGTTTGTGTGATTTTGTTATTGGAGTTTTTATTGTATCCAGTTTTTTAGTGTTCTTACACCATTGAATAACTGCGTTTGATTTTCGTTTTTACACACTTTTCGTACTTATTAATTGAGTACTAGTATAGCTAGGAGGGATTGATAGCTATTGTGAAGTCTACGTTCGTGGCCAATGGATTAGTTAATAGAGTCGGGTATAACGTTAGCTAGACTAAAAGGGAGTTCGAGTCTTGTAAGCCTAAGTTGTACTTTGTGCGCGCAAACCAGTCTATTAATGAACGAGCTCTGAGGGGTAATAGGACGCTCCCCAAAGGGTTTTTCAAGTTATTTGCTTCTGTTTTATTTTTGGTGTCCAAACATACTTCGCATACTCTATTTTACTCTCCCTATAAGTTTCAATTCTCTATGGACTGATCTAATGCGTCTTAATCTTGATGTGTCTTGAGTCCTCTTTTCCTTGTCTCTCTTTGAAACAACTGCAACTTCTTTAACCCTTTGTTCCCACCTTTCATTTTCTCTCAATTTGGTACATCCAACGGCAAACTGTCATGAGATTTCTCACTATCCAACATATAATCAAAATCAACCTCATCTTCAGAACTATCAATTAACAATATAACCTTCGCTTTTCACTCAACTTGTATTTTCGCACTCCTACAATTAACGAAACTAGCACACCCAACTTTACGCTTCTTCAAGCCCCAGCTGCATAGAATGCTAGCCTTCATAAAAATATATACATATTTATATTCAACTTCAAGACATTTAGGACATAAAGTAGTGATTTTATGGATCACGCTGGAAATTAAACATAACTGTTATATTCAAGTGAAATGGTTTCTAAAAGAGCCAAAGTTATGCATATATTTTAGGGAAATTTTTACACATACTACATGAAATAAAAAAATTTTCACTTTTACCTTCCTAGAACAATTAATAGAATATATACCTAATCAAGCTATTTTATTTACGTGATTGCCTAAATATCAGTTACCTTTTGTAACGTCCTCTATCCATATCAGTTATCCTTTAGTGGCGTGATTTACTCATTTAATTCCTTAATTCCCGCAACTGGAATTCTTTAATTCACGTTGCTCTCAGGTGGTATATATTGAGTTTATGTTAGTATATATTCAGTATATGTGCGCAACTGAAATTTCTTAATTCACGTAGCTCTCATGTGGTATATATTGAGTTTATGTTAGTATATATTCAGTATATGTGTGCAACTGGAATTCCTTAATTCACGCTGCTGGTATATATTGCGTTTATGTTAGTATATATTCAGTATATGTTGCAATGAAAAAAATATCTTCCATAAAAAATTGTATCTTCCTCTTTTTTTCTTTTATACATAAAAGTATATATATAGTTTAAAAACATATTATAACATATTACTTAATATAAAATCATACATATACACAACACCAACAAAAAAATTCAGTTTATGCTATTTTCAAATAAATTTTATACATAAAAATTAGGTCTCGCGATAAATTTCTTTATCATATACTGAAAATATACCGAGTATAAATCATACATATACAAAAAAAAAATAAAAAATCATCAGTTTATGTTTTGTCAATATAAACCATACATACATATAAGGTAGCCCTTATATTATACAGAACATACACCTTATATATACATAACATATACCCGATTAATTCATGGACCCCACCCACAGTCTCCGATTTCCAGTTTTTTCTTCCATCGTCTCGAACTCTTCTGCTTCACCACCTCCATCGTGTACTCCACTTGGAACAGCCGCCCCGCCGGCAACCACGTCCTCTCGTCGGTGTCGTATTGATTCCTGAACATTTTGTAAACTCGGCTTTTCAAAATTCCCGAGATGGGTGCAGCGATTTATGTCTGCCTTTCTCGAAAATCCCAGTGGTGGAGGCTCGTCGGTGACGGCTCGTCTCTTGGCTTCAGACTTGATCGAACGTCGCCCGAGGGAGAAGGAGTTGCTGTTGTTCGGGACCCCTGGTTCTCCCTTGTTGTACGGCGGTCGGAACTCGCGGCTTCACGGCTATAGCCATGGTTGATCGGACAAGAATCTGATGATAAATTTATTTATCATATACCGAAAATATATTGAATACGATACATATACACAAAAAGAAAAAAAAAATAGTTTATGCTTTCTTGAGGAAATGTGAAATATCAGAATATTGTACAGAACGAGCTATGGAAGTCGACTTTTGTGGACCATAAGCTCTTTGAGGCTCATTGCAAGAGAGAATTTATCCTCCGTGCAAGCCGAGCACACCATTTTATTGTAACTAAAAACCGAGATGCTCAAATTATTCCCTATCATGACTGCAAGAATTTGTTTAACTTTCTCAAAGTTGTTCGGCCCGCAGTAGCCTTCAATTAAAGAGTTGTAAACTTCAACATCGAGAATTGAGCCCTCTAATGATAAAACTTCAGCAAGAATCCTTATCGCCACTGCCACCTCCTCCGATCCGACTTCCGCCTCTGTCTCCGACTTCGCGATTGAAGAGTGTTCGTGAATATGGGGGAAAGGATGGAGGTTTCTTTGGTTTGAGATGTGAACGTGGGCCGTGGGGTGGGATTGTTCAATATTTTGTTCAAATTTTTTAGGTAAGTGTATATTTAATATCAATTAATGAAATCACACCATTTAATCTATCCTAAAAAAATGCTAAACGGTTACATTTGCTAACACATCATATTAGGTATATTTGTAATATTATTGTGTTTGTTTGACTATTATATAAATAAAAATTAAAGAGGTATATAAGTGTAATATATTTGCAATATGAAGCGATTGGAGTGTAAATTCATCTATATTTTATAGATTGTTAGTTATGGAATTTCGGCATGGGCCTTGCAATTACCACCAGCCCATTGGGCTATTACCATCTTTGATTCAATTTCAACAATTGCACTGCACGATTGAAATCGTGGTCCCCTCACCTTGTTCACCTGTCACCTTCGCCTACATCACAGCCAGTGACCCGAGCACTCCTCACGTCCCAACCAATATTCCAACACGTGTACATCCCCACCACTCTTTCTCGCAATTTCGGTGCCTCTACTTGAGACACGTGTCTCAGGCCACAGTTCCCTCCTATATGATTCTCTCTCATCGTTCCCTTGTTTTTCAAAAGAGCTCTCTCTCTTTCTCTCTCCTCCCTCCGCTCGTTTCTCCCGTTACTCTCTCTCTAAAGGTTCTGCTAAAGTTCTCTCTCTTAGGGTTTATACTTACTGTCGGAGCCTGTTATTTTTCGAAAATTATGTGAAGGTGTGTGCTTTCGTCATTACTATTACTCTTTTTTTAGCTAGTCTACCATGTTTTGTTTGTTCTGGGCTATTGTTCGGAGTTTCCTTATGATGTTTGGTTTGGTTATCTCGGATCTTGGTTGAATTTTTTGCCCCTTAATTTGAGCTGGCTTCTTGAAAATTCTGCTAAATTGACATTAAAAAATACAGCTTCGAAAAAAGTTGCGTTGATATGCCATGTAATTCTAGTGTTCAAGCTACATAGTACTTCACATTTATACTTTGGTTGGTCTTCTTGTTTCACTTTCGAGCTATTTTAGGTGGATTTGTGAGTTTGTTTCCTTCTCTTAGAAAACAAAAACACTTGGATTTACGTAGAAGTCGCTTGGATTATCCATGGTTTCTTTGTAATAAAATTGGTTNTCTTTGCAATTCCCTTGTTGAGATGTATTCTCTACACTCACATTATATATATATATATATATATATATATACACACACAATACTGATTAAATTATTAGTGAAACAAATTGAAGAACTGTATGCTGCCCATCTAACACATGCTAGTCAGCATTAATGCCAAGAACCACAAAGAAGGTTCCCATTTCTGTTTTCTTAGCATTGAGATACATAAAAAGTTGGTCAAAATGAAATGTCGTTTTACTATTCCTGCTCTGTGTTGTGTGTGTGTGTGTATTTTTTTTCCTTTAATTCATCCGTCCATATCATGTAATACCGACACCTCTTACTACGAAAACCCAGTTCCTCTTAATTCACTTTCCCTTGCAGTCTCTAAATCGAAGATAAACATCACAATCAACAACAACAGTCAAATCAAAACAATACAGATCATGGACCACTCTGATCAGATGCACCCGCCACCTTCAACACACCACAACCCAATGCCTTACCCCTCCGTGGGGCCCGCTGGCCCGCACGTACCCCTAACCGTTACTGTGTCCTCCCCCACGGGCTATCCATCCCACCTTCAGCCTCCTCCTTTTCACCAGCAGCAGCAGCTGCAGGCTTTCTGGGCCGGGCAGATGCACGAGGTCGACCAGGCAGCCGACTTCAAGAACCACAGCCTCCCGCTGGCCCGCATCAAGAAGATCATGAAGGCCGACGAGGACGTGCGGATGATCTCCGCCGAGGCACCCGTCGTCTTCGCCAAGGCCTGCGAGATGTTCATACTCGAGCTCACGCTGCGCGCGTGGATCCACACGGAGGAGAACAAGCGTCGGACGTTGCAGAAGAACGACATCGCCGCGGCCATCTCGAGGACTGATGTGTTTGATTTCCTGGTGGATATCATCCCCAGGGACGAGCTCAAGGAGGATGGGCTTGGGGTGACGAAGGTGCCGATTGTGGGCCCGCCGCAGCCCGGTGTGGATGGAATGCCTTATTACTATGTGGGCCCGCAGAGCCCGGGGATGTATGGGCCGGGCCTGCCGTTTGTGCCGTGGGTGAAGGCTGGGGGTGTGCAGCAGGAAGGGCCCGAGGAGGAGGAGGAGGGGGAGCAGCAGACTGCAGAGTGAAGTTTTGGTGGTGTTTTTACTTTTTAGTAGTTTTGGTTTGAGAATGGGGAGATGGAAACTAATGTGGTGGTTAAGTTAAGGTGAGTTTGTTAAGGTAATGCTAGGTTGATCTTTAAGGGAGTTGGCTTCATGGAAGAGACATTTATGTTTAATCTGTCGTAGTGGCTGAATGAAATGTGCTTCTGCTGATAATAAAATGAAAAGACAATAGGAGATTATATATTGATGCAGTTACTGTGTGGTAACAGAACTAGAGCTAAATTTAACTCTTCATGAGCTTAATGAAGGCTTTTTAATTTGTAAGGAAAATTGGTTTTGTTTGAAGAGAAGTTAATCCTAAGTTGGATTCGTGGTGGAATACAAGTTTGAATTTAAAATTGAGTTTATTTAATAAGTAACTCGGATGTGTTAGACTCGGATTCATTTGGTTTATGACAAATGCTTAGGCGAGCCTGAGCACCAGGGCCGACTCCTGGGCGCCACATAGTGAAGACTTTTTAATTTGTGGGAAAAATTGGTTTTGTTTGAAGAGAAGTTAATCCTAAGTTGGATTCGTGGTGGAATATAAGTTTGAATTTGAAATTGAGTTTATTTAATAAGTTCGAAGGTGTTAGACTCGGATTCATATGGTTGATGACAAATGCTTAGGCGAGCCTGAGCACCAGGGCCGACTCCTAGGCGCCACATTTGGCTTTTCGGTGCATGCGTTCGCATTGGATTCATAAACCTTACATTTGGCTTTTCAGCATTTGACATATCCATGATATTCTTAAGATACTTGCAATTTAAAACTCTTGTAAATATCCTATATACATACTAGTGAAATAGACTTCACACGATCTCCGTTCGAACTATTATAGTGAGGAAACGGCTCCCTCGACCTCATGACTTTTTCTTCGCTCTTGAATAGTTTCCACACCTACAAGAACTCGACACCGGAAGAGAGATTTTTTGGTGAAGAGCCTCCGATGCCTAAATCAGTATTACTCCCATATGATACAATAAAATATGTATATAAAATGTGTAGAGAATGTAACCACAAACTAACAGATAAACAATAAAATATGTATATAAAATGTGTAGAGAATGTGACCACAAACTAACATGTATGCACTTTTAAATTAATATAAAACATGTAAATAAAGTGGGTGATTTGCAGTTTTTAGTTTAGGGTTTAAAATGACGTAATGTTCATTTTGAAATTAGTAGCAATAACAAAATAGAAAATGCTCGTTTTTGAGTATATCGATTTTCATCATCAGTTGTGTGCCCGTCAGTAGTTTTTGGCTTAAAAATAGTAGGGCCAAAAGAGCCACAAAAAAGCAGGCAATACAGTGACCCTAGAAATCATGGATCAAGTACCAAAAAAAAATAAAAATCATGGATCATCTTCAACCTCATCTCAACGATAAGAGATATGAGACATCTCATCAACTCTCAATCCCACTCTTTCCTCCACTCTCCCCATTAACCGTCGCTCACTTTACACACACACACAGCGCTCCTGAAACCCTCTCAGCACTCACCGTGAGATGGCGTCCACAGCTGCATCGCCAGCCTTCTGCGGCATCCCGAAGAAATCAGCGGCGGCCGCCGCCGCCGCCGTAAGGGCTTCTCTCAGCGCCCCCACCACCGGATTCCTCTCCAGAACCCCCGTCCGACGCCTCGGCTTTGCCGCCGCCAACCCCCTCTTCTCCGACCACGTCGCCGCCAAGCTGCGATCGTTCGGGAGCTCAAATGGCAAGCCGGTTAGAGGCGTCGTCGCCATGGCGAAGAAGAGCGTCGGAGACCTAACTGCGGCTGACCTCAAGGGCAAAAACGTCTTTGTGAGGGCCGACCTCAATGTGCCTCTCGATGAGAACCAGAACATTACTGACGACACGAGGATTAGAGCTGCTATCCCCACAATTAAGCATCTAATTAACAATGGCGCTAAAGTCATTCTTTCCAGTCACTTGGTCAGTTAATCTCTTTGTCACCATTGAAAGTTCCTTATTTTATAACTCTGGAGTGAATAATATTTGTTTGGCTTTGATTTGTTCTAGTTTGATTAGTTGTTCACTAGATTAGAGGTCGTTTAATCAAATCATGCAATGTGCTGTTAGAGTCACAAGATCCAACTGAATTTCATGTTCCCTGTTTTATCCCGCCACAAATGTTTTGATTCTAATACTCTTTAACGTGCGTGCAAGTTGATACCAGTTTTTGAGTTCATGAATTGCACTTCTGATTGGTGTTCTTGTTTTTTCAGGGTCGCCCTAAAGGTGTCACACCAAAATACAGTCTTGCACCTCTTGTTCCTAGGCTCTCTGAACTGCTCGGTATTCAGGTATCAGTTTACAGGAAAATAATTTTTCAGTTAAATGGAAAGGGGGAAAGGAAGCCTGAGAAGGAGATAGATTTCATTGAATATGTTAGCATATGTTTAGTGTATTATTCCTTAACACGAGCTATTTTATCTGCTAATGAATATCCAACTCAGGTTGTGAAAGCCGATGATTGCATTGGCCCTGAGGTTGAAAAATTGGTGGCCTCACTGCCTGAAGGTGGCGTCCTCTTGCTTGAGAACGTGAGGTTTTACAAAGAGGAAGAGAAGAACGAGCCCGAGTTTGCAAAGAAACTTGCCTCATTGGCTGATCTTTACGTGAATGATGCATTTGGAACTGCACACAGAGCACATGCCTCTACTGAGGGAGTTACAAAGTTCTTGAAGCCTTCAGTCGCTGGTTTACTTTTACAGAAGGTTAATCTTGCACTTCAGATGTCAAAAAATTATTATTCATGCAGTAATATTTGAGATTTCTGCACGGGTTAGTTAAGGAATCACTTGTTGGATTTAACTTGACTGCCATAAAAATGAAGAGATATTTTAGAACTAGAAATACTTAATGATACTCTCCAAGAGGGAGATAATAGGTTTGTACGTACCTCACAAGGGTGTTTGTGGGTATTCGTAATTTTGAAGATAATTGATATGTAGCTTTTTGTGTGTGTTTGTGCGCGAGTGCATGCACCTGTTAGACTAAATCTCAGGGTACTTTGTCCCGATATCCCTTTTATGTAGTACAGTTTTACACAGTTATAGATTGGTGAACTAAAGATCGTGAACTGGCTTCAATTTAGGAGCTTGATTATCTTGTTGGGGCAGTTTCGAGCCCAAAGAGGCCTTTTGCCGCCATTGTGGGGGGTTCAAAGGTTTCCTCTAAGATTGGAGTGATTGAATCTCTTCTCGAGAAGTGTGATATACTGCTACTGGGCGGAGGTATGATATTCACATTCTATAAAGCACAAGGGCTTTCTGTAGGGTCTTCCCTAGTCGAAGAAGACAAGCTGGATCTTGCCACATCACTATTGGAGAAGGCTAAGGCCAAGGGGGTTAGCCTCTTGCTACCCACTGATGTTGTTATAGCCGACAAATTTGCCCCAGATGCAAATAGCAAGGTCCTGATTCCTTTTTTCTGTAGCGTACAATGAATTTGGTCGTGTGATTTATCTTTCTTTCTTTCAAAATGAATATATATTTCTTTTAAGTGCTGTGGTGCGGATGTTGTTTGATATTTACAGGTTGTGCCGGCATCTGCTATTCCAGATGGGTGGATGGGATTGGATATTGGACCGGATTCTGTGAAGACTTTTAATGATGCCCTTGAGACTACAAAGACGGTTATTTGGAATGGACCAATGGGAGTTTTTGAGTTCGACAAGTTTGCCGTGGGCACAGAGGTACATTTCTTGATCTAACCACCATTATTTTGTTTTGCCAAGATGTACATAATGCTGGGTACTGCATGTTTGTCTTTACAGTCTGGACAGCCTCCTTTGAAATTGTTTTATTTGGTTGAATCTTGTAAAGATTGCATTTTCGAATTGTAACAGTTTTGGAACCAATCTTAGAGTTCTTTGTCTATGGTCGATCAACCTTGCATAATTGCATTCCATTTCTGCTTGACCTCCATTTCTGAGGAACAACAAAAAAATATATTATTCTGGGAAAATATTTACACGACTTGAGAATGGGTCTTCTTTCTTTTTTCTTTCAACAGTCTGCAACCTAAATTAATAATATTTTATTTTTATGTTATCTTGTTTGTTTTCTCTGGCATTTTTCAACCTAAACTATCCCACATCTTGCAAAATGTAAAAAGAGAGGCGAACGATAATATGCAGAACAGTATTTCCCCCCATTTTCAATCGAGTAATATGTGAAAATTTTTGTGCAGGCAATTGCAAACAAGCTAGCTGAACTTAGTCCTAAGGGGGTGACTACAATAATTGGCGGTGGAGATTCTGTTGCAGCAGTGGAGAAAGTTGGGGTTGCTAATGTTATGAGCCACATATCGACTGGTGGTGGGGCCAGCTTGGAGCTCTTGGAAGGCAAAGAGTTGCCTGGTGTACTTGCTCTAGATGAAGCCACACCAGTTCCCGTGTAAGGCGTAAAAAACGACATTTAGACCCTTTCTTTTGGTCGAAGATGTGTTCCTTTCCGGTTTTGAAATGTATCAGTATATGAGTTTGTGTCATAGATGCCCCCTGTTTCGCTTTAAATTTGGATTCTATGTAAAATTTTCTAAAACCTCTTTTTACTTGTTTATATCCGAATAAGAAATCCATGAATCTTCTAGTTCTGGATGTAATTTGTGTACAAAGATTTCAAAATGAAGGCAGCCGCATATTGTTTTCCTGGCTCTCATTGATGAAAGCATCTCATTCATATTAGATATGTTTTCTCGTGAGAGTAGATGAGATGGGTCAAGACACATCACACGGCATGCGGGGGCAAAAAATAAGACCACCAACAAAATATTAATATTGATTGTGTTGTGACTTATGACACTAGTGAATTCTCATCTTCCCTGTATATAATTTTCGAATATGCTGAACCTAAGTAGCAGACTCACATACTTCAGGATCCTATTGACAGTTTTTTAAGCTATGTTGTTTGGCTTAGATGGATTTTAATTTATTTCCAATACAAAAGTAATTAGGCGTGGAATATCTATAAATATACTGAATATTTGGTCCCTTTTAAGAGCATTAAATATGTTTGAATAATATTTCTTATTGTAGAAGTGATTTATAAGGTATAATTTTTTTTCAATATTTCTTTCAAAATTATAACAAATTTACTAACTTAAATTATAAATATTAAAAGTTTATAATTTTTTTTTATTTATTAACAATTTTTTATATGTAATATATCTAATTAATCATGTCTTGATGAACTTCAAATTGACATCTATATTATACATAACAATTAAATAATTTTATTTATCTACATAAAGCATATAAAAAATTATTTGAATTGGTGTATGTGCACAAGATTAAATAAATAAGAAAAGGTGATAACAATTAAAATAATTATTAAATTTTAAAATATATTTTTTATTAAAGAAATAGCAACTTAGAGCATCTCCCATGCTCAAATGTTGTTGTGTTAAGTTACATTTTACATCAACATATTTAGTAATGTTACAACTTTTTATCCTCCAATGCACACTGTGATCACAAATATTGTGATGATGTAAACATAATTAATGTCTACAATGTAGAGAAGAGTGTGGTTCATCCACATTCTTCTCCATACTCTAACTAACCAATAAAAATAAGAGAAAGAATTATTCTTACCAATTCTAAATTATTTAATTAATTTTCTTACTACATTTTATTATCTGATAAGTAGATAGTATTGTAGTTAAATTATAATGTGCATTGAAAATAATTTTTAATTTTATAGTTTTAAATTTAACATTTGTCTTTCACAATTCATTTAATTTATTGATATTTATCAAAATTTATTCTCCAACAAGCATTGGAGATGCCTTTAGTACCCGTTGAATGAATGTTCAGACCTTTTCTTGACCCACAAGATAAACCCATTTTCTATAATCAAACGAAGATGTGATTTCCTTTTCTATGCAACCACTCACAGCCACTAATCTATAAACCTTGGCCCGCCCACGGCTTCTCGCTCTCGCCCACAGATATATAATAACATTTTCGATTCTTTCTCCACTTGATCCATCTTCGTTCCTAATTCCTGTTCACACCAACAACGTAAGCTCATTTATCCCTTATCTTTTATTTTCTTTCATTTTCTTTCTATTTCCTGGCATTTTTCTTTGGATTAAGTAATCACTCGTCGTATTTTGAGCTTCAGGATTGTTTCTGATCTGAACATTCGCAAATGGCGACCAAAAAGAGCGTGGGTTCTCTCAAGGAAGCCGATCTTAAGGGAAAGAAAGTGCTCGTGAGGGTGGATCTGAACGTGCCGTTGGACGATAGCCTTAAAATCACCGACGATACCAGAATCAGAGCCGCCGTCCCCACGATCAAGTACTTGATTGGCTATGGCGCTAAAGTCATCCTCACCACCCATCTCGTATGTGTTTCTATCTTCTTGTTGCTTATTCTTCTTAGTCGTACTTTTAAGCTGAAATATGGGCGA
>BKCP01004805.1:506559-532117 GCA_008636005.1 Striga asiatica
TGTTATAAATTAATGGTAGATGTGCGGTTAAAAAAAAGGTTATTTAATAAGTTTAATTGGATCGTGGTTGCTAAATCTAGAACACTTGGAGGCTTGAAATGGATTTACTTTCCTGGTTTTCACAGTTTATATACTGCTGATGGTATTTAAAATTATCGGCTGATCTTGTACTTATGAAAGCTTATATTGACTTGGGTATCTTATGACCTGTTTGGTATGATCCTTGACATGCACAGTCGGATTGTTTGTGTTGTTGGGGCTTTGCTATGTTGTCCATCTTTGTACCAATTCCTATTTGTGTGGACTTCACTAGGATAGGATACCCTCCGGCCTCCTTGACAACTGACAAGCAATGCTGATAGTAGCCAATTAATTGTATCAACTTCATAATTAATTTGTTACCTATTATCTGCTTGTAGGGACGTCCGAAAGGGGTCACGCCAAAGTACAGCTTGAAGCCTCTTGTTCCTAGACTATCTGAACTACTTGGTCTCGAGGTTAGTATACTATCAACCACTATTTTTCTGCGGGTGAGATTTTTAGCACATCTTTTTAGCCATTTTTGTAAAGATGACATCTTTTGGAGCCATTTTTTTTGGGAAACATCTTTCTTGGCCATTTCATGTTGGAAAGTTGTTCTTGAAAAGGTCATTCCGGTTAGGAAATGGCTGAAGAAAATTTGTTCGGAAAAATGGCTAAAATGATTATAAGCATAGAACGATGGCTATTTTGACCTATTTGCTTTATTTCTTCCTCATCTTCCATACTTGATGTGCTTTAGGTGAAGATGGCTAACGACTGTATTGGTGAAGAAGTTGAGAAGCTGGTGTCTGCTTTGCCAGATGGAGGTGTTATTCTACTGGAGAACGTTAGGTTCTACAAAGAAGAGGAGAAGAATGACCCAGAGTTTGCGAAAAAGCTAGCTTCTTTTGCAGATTTGTATGTTAACGATGCTTTCGGAACTGCCCACAGAGCTCATGCTTCCACAGAAGGAGTAGCCAAGTACTTGAAGCCCTCTGTTGCCGGTTTCCTTATGCAGAAGGTTTGTGAATATGCGTGTTTTTGTGCTGTCCCTGTGCCTCTCTTACTACCTTTTGATTGATTGAAGAATTAAAAATGGTCCATTTCAACTTTACATAATTTTCTTATGTTGGGGACATCTAATGAAATTTGTATCTTAGGTGTTTGGATGTTTGGAGTCTTATATTATTGTGTAAATCAACATTTCATTGTCAGTTAACTGTGATGAATTCTTATTTTGGTCATTGAACTTTGTTTTCCCAAATTACGAAATATGCTTCTCTTGGGCATTTTCAGGAGCTTGATTATTTAGTTGGAGCTGTGGCCAACCCAAAGAAGCCATTCGCTGCAATTGTCGGTGGTTCAAAGGTATCTACAAAGATTGGTGTTATTGAGTCGCTGTTGGAGAAGGTAGATCTCCTCTTGCTCGGTGGAGGAATGATCTTTACTTTCTACAAAGCCCAAGGACATGCTGTGGGGTCCTCACTCGTAGAGGCTGATAAGCTTGATCTTGCAAACTCACTTATGGAGAAGGCTAAGGCTAAGGGGGTGTCCCTTTTGCTGCCTACAGATGTAGTTGTGGCTGACAAGTTTGCTGCTGATGCTAACAGCAAGGTTTGTAGCTTTCGCTTCAAGTATCAAATGTTGCTATCAGCATCTGCATATTTTAGTACATTTTTCAAAAATTAAGTAATGTTACTGTTAATTTAGTTACATTAAAACAGAAAAACTTATAAAATTATGGCTGCTATGTATGAAATCTGTGTTTGTGTTATGAGTGGTTCCCTCCGTGTGTGCAGGTTGTAAGATACTAACACGTCACACGATTTTGTATTAGTTTATAAATTACCTTTTCATACTTGGTGCATGCGCGTGGTTAAACATCAAGGATAATAGTCGTTATTTTTTAATGTAATTTTGTTGTTGAGATGATTCAATTTGCTTATGGGTGAATGTTGTTGGTAGCTCTTGTGTGTTTCTTAACGGTCACTGCAACATGAAAATGATTTAACGATCTTTTGTTGACTTTATGCCTATTATGGTATGTATAAACTGTCTACTGCTTGATTTAGAAACTTTGTTGCCTTTTGTTATAGATTGTTCCAGCGTCTCAAATTCCTGATGGATGGATGGGTTTAGATATTGGACCAGACAGTATTAAATCATTCGGTGAAGCTTTGGACTCCACCAAGACCATCATCTGGAATGGTCCTATGGGAGTGTTTGAATTCGACAAGTTTGCAGCAGGAACAGAGGTACCTCTAGATAATTCCTCAAATGTAACCTAGAGCAAATCATGCCTAATTTTATTTTTTGTTATTATTATTTTTTTCTTTCCATTTTCAGGCCATTGCCAAAAAATTGGCTGAACTCAGTGGGAAAGAAGTGACCACGATCATAGGAGGAGGTGATTCTGTTGCTGCAGTTGAAAAAGTTGGTCTGGCGGATAAAATGAGCCACATCTCAACTGGAGGTGGTGCCAGCCTGGAACTTCTTGAAGGAAAGCCACTACCTGGAGTTCTAGCCCTTGATGATGCTTGAGGTGGACACTTGTTTTCTTGCTATTTCCGTTTTTGCTGCAATTCCATTTGTTTTGTGGTGTTTGCAGGCCTAATAAGAATGATTGTGACCTCTACTTTTTATTAGATTTTACCGAGTGATGTGTTTTTAGTGATTTTGGGTGGAATTTCCCCTTTTTTCGTGGGTTACTTTGGATGATGGGCTGTATTGCAGTCTGGCAGAGCAATAAATTTTGGTTCAACGGATACATATTTTATAGATGAACGTAATTCTCTCTGTAGTTGTTATGTTGCTGCTTTTAACTTTTGTAGACACATGACAATTAGGGAGCTTGCAGGGTAGTTACTGGTTTGCGATCGAACCAATGTATGTTCAGACGACTCGGGAGTCTGGACTATGCTTTAGCATTGGCCAGTTTTGATTTAGAAACTGGCTGCACTTCATGATTTTTCAAAAATCAGTGTCTAACCAAAACAGCATAGCAGTTAGTTTCGATTACCTATCAGTAGGCTATTCCTACATAAACTGTTCCATATATCAGGGTTTGCTTGCATATGTTGTAAAATGGGTAAATTTACAACTCGGCTAGAGTTCAGTGTTTTTGTAGAAGATTAGTGAAAAGTTTCATACTTTTCACTAGGCCATTCCTACATAAACTATTTTCATACTTTTGCTTTGTGATACTATGGATGGATTACGTCGTGAAAAGTTTCAATGTGCCAAACGTAAGACTTGTTGATACCTCTGTTTTAAAAATCGACCAAGCGTCCGCCTAGGTGGCGGTTAAGCGCTATGCGGCACTCTGACAATTAGACAACATTTAAGCGGGCTAGGCGGTTGCAAAATTACTCACAACTAGCTGGCTATGCAGCCTAGGCTCCCGCATAGATGGTCTTGGAGGTGATTGAGCAAAATTACTCACAACTAGCTGGCTATGCAGCCTAGGCACCTGCATAGATGGCCTTGGAGGTGATTGAGCGCCCATATTTTTTTTAAAATTTATTTAAAAAATTAAAATAATCTTCCTCCGCTTGACAGTGGTATATGTTGTATATAGAAATTCTAGATGTGAAAATAGGCATTTAAAAAATAAAAATAATCTTCCTGACCATAATTTTTTTGACGTTTATCCATTTTTTTTTAAATGGTAAAAAACCTCCCTTTGTTCTTTCTGGTAGTAAAAATGAATTTTAACAAATTTCAAAAATTGATTCTTTCGTTTCTTGTTAACATTTATGTATGAAATTTATATTAGTTGTATAATAAGAAAATATTAATAATTATAATAAAACTAGTACGATAATTATGAATGCATTACATTTTTGCATAAAATTTTTATTTGATCATAGTAATTCATATATTTTATATGATATATATATCTTATAAATTATGCATAATAATAAATATAAATAAATTTATTAATATTTTCACGACTTCGTTTAGTTGACTTAGGCGTTAGACTTTAACCTACTGTCTAGCGAACGCTTAACGACTTTTAGAATATTTGTTGATACAGTGATAACAATTAAAAGTGCATTAATGTCAAAAACATATATTAGCACTTTATATTTTCTAATTTTAACAAATAATGTCGAATTGCATGCTTCATGTTCGTTGTATGTAGGTCATCCTAGTTGGCGAAGCAGATGTCCTCTCCTGAAAAAACAATCTAGCCACCTGTACGCAGGCAGTATTACCGGTCGGACCGGTAATACAATGGTATTATTGGACTAGCAAGTATAATGATATATATATATAAATATACATAAAAATATATAATACTAAATACAAAAAAGTAAAAAAAAAAATAAATGACCATAATCACTAATTTCAACTTCTCAATGAGATAAATAAAACATTTTAACTACCAATTTAAATTTTATATTTTTAAAATTAAAAAATTTTATTTTTTTTATTGGCCGGTATTTTGGACCGGTTTTTACGGTATGATCCCAGTACACACCGTTATAACCGTAAATCCAGTATTTTGTATATAATTGTACCGTACCAATGGACGGTATCTGGTATTACCGGCCGTATGGTATTTAATCACTGGGATAAAGTAAATTTTTTTTGTTTAGTGACCTACAAATGGTAGCTTACTAGCTCTTTTTTCTTTTCTTTTCTTTTTATGGTAGCTACTAGCTTTTGGTACAACTTTCTCATTTTGTCTCAAACGATAGGTAATCTCATTATTTCAACATAAACATTACATAATGTCTTAATAAGGAATACAGAAACCGTACAAAGACTCAACAAGCCGACATTGGGAGAACCACTGAGAAGTGGCCTAGAGACTAAATGACCTTCAGAAAAGAAAATACAGGGAAAAGGCAGTTATTGATCCACTGAAGACCTTGCCCCTGTCATACTAGGTGCTAAAAAACATACAGGATGTAAAAGTTTCAGCCTTCTAGTATCACGTCATCATTTTGTTTAATCATTATATGGTAACTTTTTGTACTATTTCATCAGTTTTCGTTTCTCCATCGGACTACTTTTAAAAATATTGTCAGGCTAGTTCTAGTTTGGAGAGGATGGTATTAAAATCATTCCCGATTGGACCGAGTTTACTAACTTGCATTTCTACACTGCTACAAAATTGAAGCCTATTTTTCTTTTATAATTGCTGAATACTTAGGATTAATGTTGTCTAACCTACAAGAAATCCAGGAGAGACTTTTAAATTCACGAGTTCGACCAGAAATATAGTTAGTATAGTACATGTACTATAGTGTTGATAAGTTTATAAGGGAGTTCTTTTTCAAATGCCTTATTTTACACTAGTAAGATAATTTTGTTGTCCCTATAACTTTTCTTTTTCAAATGCCTGAAATCTTTCAAAACACCAACTACTGCTATAAGGGACACAGATGGAGCGACAATTAATTCTTTATATTAACTCGTTTTACTTCTCATTATCAAATTTCCCATTACATATTTTAGGTCTATGTAAAATCACTAACTGATTATTAAATTATTTTTCAATGTTTTTTTTCCATAAATAAACCTAAAATTGAGAAGTAACCACAGGTAAATCTGCATTTGTTGCCCACTCAGTCCACGACCCGTCAAAAACCGGAACATCAGTCTTCCCCACTCGATGAAGGCCCTGAAAAAAAATTAAAAATAAAAAATAAAAAATTGAGCATGTTCCATAATACAAAAGGCCAGTATTCACCAGGAGGTTAATACATCGGAAAACATATGGTAAACCGTAAATATCATTAAATAAGAGGCGGGACCCACCAGTGCTAAGATACATGCTGTCACGCCAGTCCCACATGACGTCATTATGGGGCTTTCTAAAGTGATTCCTGTTAAACATAATCAGAGTGCCTAATCAAAAGAGTGCAAATATAATGAGAAGAAAGGCTCGACATTAGCTACAAAGAATGCGAGATGTATCTAATTCTAACCTTCTCGTTCGAATCTACGCTTCAGCTCAGCAGCTGGTAAAAGGCTCTGAGAACCATCCAACATCTGTAATAAACCCCACCCATAACACCATAATCGACGTTATGTGCTTATGAACTTATATTTTTGACATCAGACGAGAAGAAAGTTGAATACTGATGGAAAAAACCAATGTGAACCCAAACAGAAAGGAAAAAAGAGCAAAAAAAGGGTAAGGACTGGAACTCAAAGGAGATGTTCCTGAATATGAACTTGAAATAAAAAATCGGCAGTCAAAATTTGTTAGTTATCTAGCCTTCAGATATTAGTGTTATAAAAGAAAAGCCCTGAAATGAAAGTTCACGAGGCTAGGAAGGGAAATGGAATCATCACATCCACCTAATTTGTTTACCTTTTTTTTTTCATTTTATTATTATTATTTTATTTTTTGTTTTTGGCATTTTTCCTNAATGAGATATACAGAAGTGCATAGATATGCATCAAAACTCCAGAAAGGCAAAACCCGGTAAATCATTAGATTTTCTGTACCTCGGGAAAGGGAAGACATTTGCTCCCTGGAATATGGCCACTTTTTATTCCCTTCCACGGCTCAGGTGCAACCCCATCAAATCTGTGAGAAAAGCAAATGGCAGATTTTAAGCCTTTAAGGTATGAAATTTTGAAAAACTTCAAAAACAAGCTTTTTGTATAGAGAGGATTGCATTTTTTTATAAATATCAACTTTTTTCTTTGATAGACTAATTATGTGCTATTAATTAGACATAAATTACTTTACAATCAAATTATCAATTAACCATTAACAATATATTTATTTACTACAAAATAGTTTTCATATGTATATCTAGATGTTAGTAACTCAAAAAATGTACATCTACTAATTTCTAATTAATCACTATTGCTAAATTATAGTTTTATTTAATCGTTCATTAAGTCTATATACAGACCGACATTATAAACAAAATATACCTAAAAACAAATCATTATTGTCCTTATTGTCATGTTAAATTATTAGTTTGCTATCACCTAATAATTATTTACCAAATACTTTTTATACAATCAATTACTAGAAGTCATTGTTGACAATTCTCCTGGCATAGTGCTAATAATGGACTACATCAAAATGGTTCAATTAAATTCTAGTGCTTCTTCTATTAGTGAAGTTTCTAGAAAAAAAAAAATAAACAGCCTCCTTGTATAATTACAAGGGTAAGGTCTACGTACAACTGACCCCCCAGACCCCAACCTGTTGGGAATATACTGGGTACGTTGTTGTTGTTGTTGAATTACTAGAAGTCAAACTAGTTAAAAGAATCACCCATCAATTATCAAGTATCAACTAATACAATAAACTATCCATTACAAACAACAACATCATGTTAAAAGTTTTTGATTCATTAGCACAAAGAAACAAACAATATGGAAGGAGGTAAAATATAGACTATTAAGAAAAGTAGAATTTCCCATATTGTTGAACTGTAAGGTGGTAATTGAGTATAGAAATTTCCGTATGTGTTTTGTCAAACAAACTTATTTCATCGAGAGTTGTTATTGGATACAACTTCGCAAAATATGCTACACATTTCATCTCGTTTTTTTCTCTCCAATCCTATCATCATAAAATATAAATGACAACCAATCACTAATGCACATTTATAACCACCACCATTAATGTCTTTGTTTCTCAAGGAAAACTCACCTAGCTTTTGCACGAGCATCTAGATGCTGATGTCTTTGTTCTTCAATATTTTTCAGGACCTGAATAACACGTAAAATTGCATAATTCTTTATCAATTAAATGTTGATACAAAAAAAAATTGTATCAAGATACTTCGAACATATCACATTTATCCAGAGTGACAAAAACCCGTCCCCATAATGGTCATATTCCGAAAAATCCATTTCAATCTTACAAAACATTCTACCGGAAAAGGTTAAAATCAACCATCTGGGTTTGTGATGATTCAAATTATCGTGATGGCCCCAAAAAACGGAACCTGAACTGGTTAGACTGTATCATTAACTTGTCTGTTTAGGACAATGCCTTTATTTTCCATTAGTTCTAATCAGCTAGGGGCATCAGGTGAATACTTACTCTACATCTATTTATTAGAGAAACAGAAAAAGAAATGCAACAAAATACCTGCTCAAGTGTCCAAACAAGATGCGGCTGAAAATTGGTCTGGAACGTAACTGGTCCAACCTGCAGATAATTAAATACCTATAATTATTTTAAATAGAAGAAAGCACGAAACAGGAAAAAACATATCAACATATAAAAGATTAACTTGTAGTAAGTTGAATTCATCTCAAACTACACATGAACTCACACAGAGCTAGCTGAAACTAAGACATACATAATAAGGGAAGTAAGCATAATGAGATAAGGCGCAAAATACCCGTTCCCCTTGGCAAACTCTCTGTACTGCACCACTAGCAGCAATAGCTTTCAAGATATTATCACTTGAAGTAGATAATTCAGCATCATAGCCCGAAGCCTGCCATTTCGGAAGACCACCATCCAAAACCCAAATCCTATCATGCCCGAATACTCGAAACATCCTGTTTTTGAAAAATACACGGAGAAGTTCATTCTACGTGTGATAATAATCAGTAAAGGTACATGCAGTTAAATAGCTTGTTCTTGTTGAAATTTGTTTATTATACCACCAAACACGAGGTGCACTGAAAATCCCCTTCCCATCATAGACTATGATGGCATCTTTATTCTCAATGCCGAGGGCAGATACAGCAGCAGCAAATGCTTCTTCTGGTGGCAGCATATGTGGCAACTATAAAAATGAGCCATTAAGAATGAAAAGTTAGATAATTCATTTCAGTAAGGCAGATCACTAGCACACTTTATGGCAGAATAAAATATTAGGGCAATCCATGTCTTGAACATTGGTAGGCAATACTACCTTAGTTAAGAAACATAAGAAAGTTATTTCTCCAAATGAAAATACAGAAGAAACTCTTCATGCTGTGGTAGCTTTACATACAGAAGAAACTCTTCATGCTATACAAGAAGAGAAAAATGTATTACTATGAGCATAACATTCTCAAGGATAGCTTCTTACTTCACTAGCTCGATCCGATATGCCATCAAGATCAAAGAAAAGTGCACCAGGAACATGCGCAGCCTAATTGGGATTAAAAAAAAAACAAAAGCTTCCAGGGTAAATTTATGGTAGGAAATCAACACGAAGAATACAACAAATAAAAAATATTCGAATTTGAAAAAAGACTATAAATACCATAAAGTAGGGCAATTAGCAGTGAATTTTTCATAATAAAACCTGTGATGTTAGGAAGAAAGATATCCTTTTGTACCTTATACTCTTCAAATGGATTCCTATGTTCGTGTGGCATGTACCAAGATGCATCCAATACCTTAAAACAACAGAACGAATAGCAACCAATAATTAAATCAGCAAAAATCATGGATTTAGATCACTAATAAGAGCACAGAACAAGTTGCTACCTTCAAATCGGGTTCTTGGAGGTTGGCATGGAGCCAGTCAATTGAAACAACGGGTTCATTAGTCGACAAGGATTGCATTAGAGAATGAAGCTAGTGATACAACTGCCAAATACAAGGATAAAATGAAGGTTGTTGAATAATTAAATTCATTACAAATGATATGAACAACTAAAAAATGGGCCCAACTTTTACGAACCGACGAGCTTTTAGCTGAAATTTCGAAAGTAAAATCAAAACTACAGAAATTGCTATCATTTGGAGCGAGTTAAGAGGATCAAACTGCATAAACAATGCAAACTATTTTCAACCTCAATGAGCAGGATTAACAAAGGGAGATATTTGCATAAATTACTACCAAAAGCATCAACCTCCAGCTAAAGGATGGAAAAACTGTGGCTTCATTGAATAATAGAATAACTCTGTCTTTATAAGTGTAAAAAATAACTTAATTAAACGATCGGAAGGAAATAAAGTAGAGACAAGACAGACTTACAGTGAAGTAGATCTTGGGAATTTCTTAAAGATTGAGAGACAAAGAGAAAATAAAGAAAGAAGGGCGCGACAAGCAGATGGACAACAGTGAAGGGAAGTGACAAAATCAGAGGCCAGAATTTACTCTACGAAATACGAATTGACCACCATTGTAACTTGTAGTTGTATGATTCATTGTGGAAGTCAAACTATATTATTTATTTCAGAAGAAAATTGGATTACTTTCTAATTCGTGATAATGTACAGTTTTTATGTACAGTAATAAAATACCTAGAAAAACGCAAGCTCTTGTAGCTCAGTTGGTTAGAGCACCCGTTTAGTAAGCGGGAGGTCTTGAGTTCGACTCTCAACAAGAGCATCTTTGTTTTTATTTTATTTTATCATGTCTTTCTTATATACGATCTTCCTTTCGAGGCTTCGAGCCCCAAGAAAAAGACATTTTTTTATTTTATTTTATCATGTCTTTCTTATATACGATCTTCCTTTCGAGGCTTCGAGCCCCAAGAAAAAGACATTTTCTTTTTTAATAACATGTATTACAATTTTCCTTTCGAGCCAAAAAAAAAATAAAATAAATAAATAAATAAAATAAAATACAAGTAGAAACTCATCGGCCTTTCATCTGAACAAAAAACAAGATCCACATTCTTTTTCCTTGGAATACTATACTTCGATTCATCGACAATATAAAATTTTCTTTTTACTAGGAATATCACTAGATTCACTACACTACCAATAGTCATTGCACGAACACTCACCACCCCTAAACCGATGAAACCGATACGGGTCCCTCAGCACAATCTCCCTCCCTACCACACCGCTCACAAACTTATACACACTGTGACAATCCCCACAAACCCGAAGGTTCTTGAAAATCCTGAGCGTCGACCCCTCTTTCGTACTAATCAGCCCGTACGCTAGCGCCAGCCTCTCACTATGGGCCCACAAGCTATCCTCCTTCTGCTCCTCATCCGTATCGTGCAGTGCAGAGCTCGTATTCGCAACATAACCCGCCTCCTTAATCTCTCTCCTCAGCTCCCTCAATTTCCCGTATATTCTCTCACACTCCGCATGCGACTTGTCCCCTGCCCCAAACGTGCTCACTCGATCCTGCACGTTTAGCCAGCTATACGCAGGCTTCTTCCTCACATTCACACTTTCCATTTTTACCCTCACACCCAGCACGTCCTGCCACCTCCCGGAACCCGCACACACGTTTGAGTACAGCACGTACGCCGAGTCATCCGCTGGGTTTGCTTCCAGAAGCTTCCGTGCAGCCTTTTTCCCGAGCTCCAAATTCCCGTGTGTCTTACACGAGGATAACAAAGTACGCCAGATGAAGTCGTTTGGCGGGACCGGCATTTCCTCTATAAAAACCTCGGCCTCCGAGAACCTTCCCGAGCGGCTGAGCAAATCGACTATGCACACACAGTGCTCGATAGCTGGCGGGACTCCAAACTCGGTTTTCATCGAGCGGAAATACTCGAGACCTTCGTCCACGAGCCCTCCGTGGCTGCACGCTGACAGGAGTGAGACAAAAGTGACGTGGTCGGGCTTCGGCCCGCAATCCGCCATCTCGCGGAAGGTTTCCCGGGCCTTCCGAAAGTTTCCGTGCCTCGCCAGCGCGGATATCAGTATATTCCAGGAAAGTCGAGAGCGCGTTTTCGGCTCGGGAAGCAGCCTCAGGAGATCGTCGAGCTCGCCGCATTTTCCGTACATGTCCATGGCGGCGCTCGAGACGAAATGATAATCGTGAAAACCGAGCTTGATTGAGGCGCAGTGAAGATGCTGCCCGTCTTCTAAAATGGCTAGGTTTGCAGAGGCCGAAAGTGCTGCCGAGAGGCTGAACTGGTCGAAACCGACCTCGGCTCGTTGCATCTCGACCATGAGAGATAAAGATTCTTCCCAATTGCCGTTGTGAGTGTTGGCTGCCACCATGGCGCTCCAGCTGGCGGACGTTCGGTCGACTAATGAGCGGAATAGATAGTTACTAGAGCTGAGGTCACCACAATTGGCGTACATTGAGATGAGCGAGTTTTTGACATACTCGTCCGGTTCGAATCCGGAAAGCAATGCGTGTGCGTGTAATGGAGTTCCGAAAGTTCGGAGGTTGCGCGTGTCGCAACAAGATCCGAGCAAGTTTATTATCGTTATGTAGTTTGATGATACGCCACTTTCTCTCATTGAAACGAAAATTTTAACTGCCTCGTCAGCTTCTTTGTTTTCGGCATAACCGCCGATCAGGGCATTCCATGTAACTAACTCCTTTTCGTGCATACGTAAGAAAAATTTCTTAGCTTCGCACGTGGCCCCGCATTTTCCATACATAGTGACCAATGCATTCCCGACTGTTGTGTTTTGGTGGAGTCCGGACGTGACTGCGAGTGAGTGGACGATTTTGCCCTCGGACAGAAATTTGGCATTAGCACAGGCAGACAGTGCGCTTGCGAAAGTAACGAAATTCGTGAAGTTTCCCATCGTGATTAATTCCCTGAACACGCGCAAGGCGTCTAAGAACATGCCTTCCGAGACATAACCTGCCATCATGGAGTTCCAAGAGATCAAATCTTTATGTGGTAAGCCGTGAAACAATTTTTCCGAATCTTTATATCTGCCCGTCTCGAAATACATAGTTAGAAGGGTGTTTGAAAGGCAGATGTATAAATCCAATCCCGTCTTGACTAGCAAGCCGTGAATTCCTCTGCCCCAACTCAAATTATCAACAGCACCACTTGCAGACAGCAAAGTGGACAGCGTACTTTCATCGATTTTCCCATGATTGAGCCGCATTAACTGAAAATATCTGAGCATCTCTAGCGAGAGGCAATTACGAGCGAGAGCTGCAAGAATTGAGTTCCAAGATATAGTATCACGTTCGTTCATGCTATTAAATACATAGCTGGCCACTTCTATTCTACCGAAATCACCAAAAACAGATATGAGAGAATTCGCAACCGATACATCTGTCACGAGCCCCGTCATAGTAACTTGACCAAGCACTTGAAGGACCAAACACTCGTCATCAAGAGCCCCACAAGAGCTAATAACCGTAGTGAAGGTGTTCTGATTACAACTCACCCCTTCACGCCTCAATCTCAGGTACAAGTCAACAACCTCATGGTACAACCCACGGTTTGCATAGTTAACCATCAAGGAGGTCCAAGAAACAACATTTTTTTCGGGCATATCCTCAAAGAGCACACGGGCATCGTGAATAAGCCCGTAACCCCCATAAAAGTGCAAAAGTGAGGTCCCCACGTAAACATCATCCTGAATTAAACCACTCTTCAAAAGTAGACTATGAATCTGAAGCCCTTCTAGGAGCATGCTCCCTGACTTGCTGAGTGCGGTCAGCAAGCTTGCAATATTATAACCGTTCAGTTCAAACCCTCGGGCCCACATCTCGAGAAAAATCTCGCAAGCATCAATATGCATTCCAGTCTTCACGTATCCAGAAATCATGTTGTTCCAAGAAGCCGCGTTTCTGTTGGGCATTCTATCAAACACCTTTTGGGCGTAGTCTATTTTACCGAATCTTGAGTACATATTTATCAACGTGTTTGTGTGAAAAATGCTCAAGGGATTTGAACACTTTGTGCACAGAGCGTGCAGTGATTTTCCCATGGATTGTTTGGTGATCAGCGAAAATCCTTTCTGGAAAAAACCAGAAATTTCTGGGTAATGACTGTTCGAGATGCATTGCTGAATGTGGTCCTGTGGATCTTGTCTGCATTGGGAGAAGGGTAAATTTGATGGAGCAGAGGTTGCGAATTTGAAGGAGGACTCGAGCGTGATAGCGGGGAGCTTGTCCTTGCTGTGCTTAGCTAGCATAAATTTGTTTTCACGGAGCTTGGTCTTGCTGTGCTTAGCTAGCATAAATTTGTATTTGCAAAAATGGAGGGAGAAAAATGGTGGTTTGTGGATGCAAGAATGAACTAGTAAGTAGTGACTCACAAATAGAATAAAAGTTGTGTTTATATACAAAAAAAAATATGTTCAAATGAGTTTTCTTTTTAATTATTAACCAGAGTTAATTTTTGAAAAAATATGGTATGGTTAATTGTTAGTTAAAATTAATTTTTATATTAAAATAATATTTAAAATAAAATAATTAAAGTTGATTTGATATAAAAATAAGAGAAATAGTGTGAAGCAATCGTTAGTTAAATTTAAGTGAGAGGATGAATAGTAAATTAAAGTTGATGTGATGTGTAAAAATGAGTGGCTGATATTATTTAATTATATTGATAATATTAAGTATAGTAGAGTTAGATTTTGACTATAAATTAAATATGAATTGGATTTTTTTCATATACAAACACATGTAAGGATAATTGAGCATGAGAGAGAAGTGCTCTAGCTACTTTTGTAAAATGTGGTGCTTTTTTTCTACCCTACCATGCATTTTGTTGGGTGTCTCAAGAAAATTGGTGTAGAATACCAAATTGAGCATAAGAGTGTACATTATGGTATATATAGTACATGATATAACTAAAATTGTTAAAAGAAAAATAATACTAAAAGTGCTAATGTGTCTAACAACTTTTCCTATTGCAACGACGACTTATATATGTTAAGACAAAAATTTTATGGAGTCATCCACCACTTAATGTATTGATACGTGTGCAAAATGTATTTATTGCAGTACACGTGTCAATACACTATTAATGAATAAGTGTGGATGACTCCATAGCAAAAATGTATATGTTGATACCAATTCACATAATGTTAACTATCAATCACCTCCAATCAATTATTTCATATTTTTACACCAAATAAAAAATATTTATTTTTATTTTAAATATTATTTTAATACAAACCAGAAATTTCACTAAAAGCTAACCAAATCAATTTTTTTTTTTAAAAAAAAAATCATCATAATAAAAAAAAAACAATCAAAATTAGATATACGGCCTAGGTATATAATACACTCACGCCCCACACGTGCCACATTACAAAATGGGCACAACATTCAGGCTTTTGTTACGAGTTGAGGACATGGGCCGAATAGCAAAGTCATCACAGTACTAGACAGATTTGGATTCCATTTTAGACATAAAACATTACACATAAACCAAACAAACCCGTACCGTAGTTCCGACATTATTTTTCGTATTAGGGTTTATGATTTAGGGATTTTCACTCCCTCCCTGCATTTTTCAATTTCTTAGTAGGGCTGTTTCCAGAGGCATTCTTTAAAGCATCAAAACTACGTGTATCACTGGCGGCCCGAAATTTCGCCTTCCCCCATTCCCGGCTGTAGCACGGGCAAATCTATCTTCCTTATTTATTTTTCCCGATTATCTTCCATTCTATCCTGAGATACTACTATCAGGCCACGAATGGGGAAGAAAAAGCAGAAACTGATACTGCCGCCGGAGCTTCCTCCGGAGATTCCCGATGAAGAAATCGAAGTTTCCGATGAGGACTTGAATTTCGTTAAGGAGAACGTAGACTACGTTGGTTTTGTTTCCAATTTGGACACTCAGTCAATCACCAAGTACGCAATTTTTTTTTTTCGTAATTTATGAGTTGTATTTCCACGTTCACATAATTTTGAAGCAATTATTTGCTCAAACTCAATGCTTATATTAAAAAAAAAATGGAAAAAATAGGCATGTTACACGGGTGGCGGATGCGAAAGAGGGGGCTTTGGAAGCTCTGTACGAGAGAAAGAGAAAGAAGTTGGAAAATAAAGAGAAAGAGTCGACTGCACTGGAAGTTGATCCCGTTGATGCACTTCCTGTGAAGACTTTGGATGGAAAACTTTACTATAGAAAAGGTATTTTTTCTTAATCTCTGGGTTTAGGCCTGTTTAGATTGCCATATGAAAGCTGACTTTCTGACAGTGGCAAAGGAGCCCAAGGAGAATGAAGAGGAAGCAAAAGAAGGTGAATCTATTACTAAAGATCCTTCTGTCGTGAAGTTAACAAAAGCAGAAAAACGTGCGAAGCAAAAGAAGCTGAGAAAAGAGGCAAAGAAACAAGCAAAGGAGGAAGTGCAGCAAACTCCTCAGGCTGAAGTGCTGGTGTGTGTTTCTTCTGCTCAGCCTTTCGACTTTGATGTCATGCGGTGATTCAGTTGTTTTTATGTAATGGTGCACCATCCAAATACGCAACGCACAAAACAAAATGTTTTTTTTTCCCTAAATGGAAAAGCAAGACATTGTTGAGACACTGAAATCTAAGAAAAAATGCGGTGATTCAGTTTTTTAGGATGTTTGACAGGCATTTTCATTTTATTTGAACTAAAATCTAAGAAAAACACCATATTTAGCTTCTTATCTTCATCTAAGTCGAAGGCGTAGAATATTTTGGCATAACTCTGTAATTATTCTCTTTAGTCATTACATTTTACTGGTGGTGACATGTGTTCATCTTATCTTGGTATTACATCTCTTTTACGTCGTCTCTTAAGTTCAGTTGATGAAAGATAATTTTGAGATATCCGATCTTGTTTTGTTAAGATTTTAATGGATTTGACCATCAAGTTTGTTATTACTTCATATAAACGGGTGTTCTGGTTATTTTAAAAGGTATTTGCATTGTAAAACTAAGAGTATTTACCAATTTAAATGGCCAATAATACTCGTAGAGTAACCGTAACAGATCTGGCAAGTTCTATATGAAATCCTTGTACAATTTATGATCTCATTACTCTGTCCACTTGTTTAGGATGAAGTGAAAAAAGACCTGACAGAAGAAGAAACCAAGGAGAAGAAGAAGTATAAACTTGCTGAGTTGGGAACTTCACTACTTGCTGATCCTGAATCCAATATCAAGAATATAAAGGAGATGCTGGAGATTTCAAAAGATGGAGATAGTTCCATCGTCATACTGGGCCTCAAATCCTTATTGGCTGTTTTTAAAGACATCATTCCTGGGTAAGGATGTCGGTTACTTGAGAATCTGGAAGGAATTTGGATTTTATTTGTTTACTGTACGGCATATGTTTTATTAATATTTTATGTTATTATTATTATTATTATTATTTTCATTTGTCGCTGCAGCTTCCGCATCAGACTGCCCACTGAAAAGGAACTAGAGATGAAGGTCTCAAAGGCTGTTAAAAAAACGAGATTTTATGAGTCCACTTTACTGTCTGCATACAAGGTTTGAAACTAACACTTCTATTGTTCTCTTTCTGGCCAACCATTGCACATTCATAATTCATAATGTGTGTATTATGAATATGCGTGAAGCTCAATTCCTCCCATGTGTGGATAAAGAAAAAACGATAATGATGCTGGTAGTATGTGTTGATTTCCACTGCAGGCATATGTGCAAAAGTTGGTGTCACTGCAAAATCAGTCTGTCTATAAGCGGGTCGCAATCCGTTGCTTATGTACTTTGCTAGCAGCCGTACCACACTTTAACTTCAGGGACAGCTTGTTGGCAGCAGTTGTGAAAAACATTAGTTCCCAAGATGATGTCGTGAGGTAATTGGAATAATTTCTTGTTATACTGTATTTTTTAGTTTTATTGAGCTTATTGGAGTACACTCATTAATCCAGTGTTTGGGAAACAATTTAAATTTAAGCTAGATGAAAGAGTGTTTTTTTTAAACATTGCGGTCTTTGCCTTTTTTTTATTTAAGCTGAAATGTGGCGGAGTCTTAGGCTATGTTTGGTAAAACTAGCTGATAGCTGATAAGCTAGCTTATAGCTTATCAATAATTTTTGAGCTTATAGTTTATGACTTATAGCTGAAAAGCTAGCTTATATGATAAAAGTGTTTGGTAAAATTAGCTGATAAGCTAGCTCAAATAAAAATTTCAACTAGCTTATTTGAAAAGCTACTCAAACAAGCTTATGAGATAAGCTCGAGCTTTTTAAATAAGCTTGTCCTACCAAACGAAGCTTATTTAAATACAAGAAGCTTATAAGCTAATCAAATAAGCTACAAGCTAGCTTATTTGTCTACCAAACATAGCCTTAATGTTTTACTAGCGATTGACGGTGGTTCCTAAATAATATCATGGTGGGTCTCCTAATAGTACATTATTATCTACTATATGATGGATTGTTTTCCTCCCTAGTTTAACGTTTATTTTTTATGATCACATTCTTGGTCCTGGATTTTTCAGAAAACTTTGCTGCACAGCAGTTAAGTCACTTTTTGCTGATGAAGGGAAACATGGCGGTGAAGCTACTGTGGAGGCTGTTAAATTGATTGCCGACCTTGTAAAAGCTCACAACTGCCAACTGCATCCTGATTCTGTTGAAGTAAAAATCTTCTTGTCTTTTTGTATTTTTTGTTTTTTATGCTCTCAGATATTTTTTGTCTACAATATTTCAAGTCATATCTATGTAGTTTTATCCTGATTCTCATTTTGAAATGGTTTACGTTAACAAAACGATGGACTTCACGACTAGTAAATTATCCTAATGTGATGTTTAAAAACTCTCTCTATAAAATGTTCGTGGCTCTTGCAATATTGTCACTAATAATAGTTGTGCATACCAATGCACTTGAGTGCGACCATCACCTTAAGGATTTCCTGTCCTATTGAGATTTTTTAAGTAACACTGAGTGACAGAAATTAACAATGTGTAAGAATGGACTACTCAGTAAGGAAATCCCGTGGTACAAAATTCAGGCATGTGAGTTTCAGGGTAAACATGTTGTCTTACATGTATTTGTGTCAAACAATTTTTGCACACAATTCACATGTATCTGTTTGTCTAAACAATCATTGTCTAAATGATGAAGTTGTACCTATGTTGTCTGAATTATAGATTCTTCTTTTCAATTGTTATAATCTTAACATCTCTTTCTAGGAGTTTTTGTCATCTTAGTCATGTGATGATCTTGGAAAACATAGAAAGATATAGATGTGTTAATACAGAGAAAAAAAGTATAAAAAATAAAGAAAAATCATAGAATTGGAAGACCTCGAATGAGTCAAAATGCTGTGATTCTTCTATTAAATGAATGATTGGAATCAAATATTATGCTTTTGTTGCATCCTCTTATCAGTAAATTATTGCTCTGCCTGTTAGGTGTTTTTGTCCCTGTCCTTTGATGAAAATCTTGGAAAATCAGAAAGACCAGAAATGGACAAAAAAACTAACAACAAAAAGTCCAAGAAGAGGAAGGGTATGGATGAACCAAACCAAGTGCTTGAGAATGATAGGAAAAAAGTTAGGAAAGAGATGTTGTCGAAGACAAGGGAGGAGGTATATATCACTTTAATTACTCAAACTTTGTTTGGTTTGTTATCATTACTTAATGATATTGGTATCCTTGCAGGTAAGTGCAGAGTTAAAAGCTGCTTCATATGCTCAAGATCCTCAAGAGAGAAGAAGGATGCAGTCACAGACACTTTCATCTGTGTTCCAGACATTCTTCCGCATCTTAAAGCATGCTTTGCAACCAGTGTAAGTGCCTTCACAGCAACTAAGTGGAAAAGTTAGCATTGAAATGTTCCTTAGTTATCTCATTTAATTTGAGCCTGAAAGACAGCAAATTGAATTTGTTGATGGGCTCCACATTTAATCGGAAAAGTATCACTTGAAGCTGAAAAACTCGCTTCTAGGTTAAAGCTGGAAGCTGAAAGTGGTTGTTGTGGCTTTATGAAATTATTTAGACGGTGTTTTTGAAATAGAATGTAGTTTCTTGAGGCCAAAAGATTCTCATGCTATAAAAGTTTGGGAAAAAAATTTCTGTTAAAAGACATGCACATGGGTCAGATACACTAGACTGACATGCCATGATAAATTTCCAGTATCATATTGTGGAGAATCAGACCAAAAGGGAAAGCATCAATAACATCCAGAATTGCTTGCCTTTAATAAACTCCAGTTTTTTCTCTCATTTTTCCTTCTGGCACTATACATTTTTAAGTGATTTACCATTCCATAATCTAAAAGGAAGTCCTGTTTCTCTTATGTCCGTTCCAACTTTTGATCCTCAGGTCAGAAGCCAGTTCTGTCCCTGGTGCATCAGGAAGCGTTCCCTTGCTTGCCCCTTGTCTGGATGGAATCGGAAAATTTTCTCATCTTATTGACTTGGATTTTATGGCTGATCTCATGCACTGTCTGCGAAAACTTGCTGGCGGTGGCCGTAAATCAGCAAATTCATCTGAAGAATCTTGTCATCTAACGGTGACTGAACGCTTGAGATGCTGCATTGTTGCGTTTAAAGTGATGAGGAACAATCTTGACGCTCTCAATGTTGATCTACAGGAGTTCTTTGTCCAATTTTACAATCTGATACTTGAGTATCGACCAGGGAGGTAGGCTGCAATGGTGTGTGAGTTTTTATATAAAATGTGAAAATTTTAGGCTAATTGTTACAAGTATTTTTAGATACAAGTTGTGTCTGATTGCTTTATTTGACTAGCACTTGGTTTCTATTACCATGTCAGTTATCATATATTGCTCAGCTAACCACACCCGAAAAGTATCATTAAATAGAGAATATATATTATTGTTCTTTTGTATGTAACTTAATTTGCAGTGTTTTCTTAATTTTTTATGTAGGGATCAGGGAGAAGTATTAGCTGAAGCTTTGAAGATAATGTTGTGTGATGACAGACAACATGATATGCAAAGGGCTGCAGCCTTTATAAAGCGATTGGCCTCGTTTTCGCTATGTTTTGGGTCTGCTGAGTCCATGGCTGGTGAGAATCTGAAATCTGAATGTTGTATATGTAAATTGGTTGCTTTTTGAGTATTATTGTTCGGTTCTCATGATTATATTTTCGTCTGGAAAATATTTCATCAGCATTGGTCACTGTAAAGCATCTTCTGTTGAAGAATGTCAAATGCCGTAATCTGTTAGAAAATGATGCCGGAGGTGGGTCTGTTGCTGGTGCGATTGCTGTAAGTCCTTTTTTGCCCCTTCACTACTTAACGAAATGCATTAGGTTTTAGCCTTCCAGAGAATAATAATCAAAGAACTATGGTCATTGTTCGAACTTTGAACTACAAATAACCCCTTAGGCCTTTTTAATTTAAGCTGATAGGATAGGATATGGTTGGATAAGTCCTGTTATCCAACGTTTACTAATGAGATTGGATAATAAGATGATGTGTCCTGTTTTATGCACGATTGGCAGGACCCTGGTCTTGAGGGTGGGACATTTTAATCCCATCTTATAAATGACCATTTTGTCCAAAAATTGGCATGTGAAATGTCCCTTTTACGCTTTAAAAGTTCACCAAATTACAGATTTAGGCCATATAAATATATTTTGCTATCACCTCGTATTTTGCTTTTTATCTTGTCATTTTATCCAAGGTTAGTAAACGCTTGATTGTTTTTGCCTTAAAATGCATCATGTTTTGTAAACATTGGACACAAGCTGACATGTAAAGTGATGGAATTAAACTGTCCAATCCCATCATTTTAAGTAAACGAGGCCTTAATGTTACGTAACTTCCTTGAGGTTTGTAGTTACTCAAGTTTTAGACCAATAATGCAACTTTTAAAGAAAATAATTATCAAGGGATTGTAATTGTAAAAGGCAACCGTCTGTTCATATCAGTGTTTTAAATACCGTACCGGTAAGCATACCGGACGAGCCAACGGTACGCGGTTCAACCGGTATTACCGTTTATTTTACCGATTTCAGTAAATATTAAATTAATTTATTATTATAATATAAATGATGTACAAAACTAACTTTAACTAATACTAAAATTAATTAACATCTAATAACAATGTAAATATATTAAAACTATGTGTAGAACTTTCAATTTATATAAATAAATTAATAAAAAAATATTAAAAAATATTTTTTTTAAAAAAATTTGGCATAAACTGGTATTTTGACCGGTATTTTGGCTGGTATTTGTCGGTAAAACCGGTATAAGCCAATATTTTGGCTAAAAAGGTATTTAGAGTGTAACCGTACCGGTTGGACCACCTGTATCCGGTATTACCGATAATACCGGCCGGTACGATACGGTATTTAAAACATTGGTCCATATCTCAGGCCATAAAGTTTTTTCAAAATTGTAGAAAATTGGGCAAAGTTTGAATCTCATCACATTTTTCTATTTCCTCGCATACATTCCTATTTGTTTCCAATATTTTTCTTATGGTTTGATCAAATCCGATTTAATTACAGAAATACCAACCTCACGCAGTGGACCCCAACCGAAGTGGTGCACTGGCTTCTGTTCTTTGGGAGCTTAACCTTTTAACAAAACATTATCATCCATCTGTCTCAACAATTGCGTCTAGCATCTCAACCATGAACACTACCAATAACCAGGTGTATCACACGCACATATCCCCACAGCAAGCCTACATGGACCTATCAAGAGAAAGCAAGTCCTTCGATCCACCTGGCGATGTGAAAAAAACGAGCGTCAAGAAAAGGAAAGGAAATAATAAAGCACTTGTTAAAGTTGGGTCGGGCCTCGATTTGACCTGCCAAATCGATGAGAATGAGGTTAGGACGAAACTTGCTGAACATTTCTGGTTGATTAGGGATATTAAGGCAAACGAGAGATTGAGGTCTGAGTTGGACCGTACTATTATGTCACTTAATCTTTACGAACAATACAAGAAGCAAAAGAAGAGGAAGACGAGAAGGTAACGGATGTGAAGGATGAGTGGCAAAAATGCTAAGTTTGTCATTTTCCTGGCCAGAGAGCTGTTTTTAAGTTTTGAGTCTATTCTTTTTGTTTATTATGTCATTAAGAAAAAGGTTTACAGCCTGCAATCAATGATTTTTGTTGGAAAATTTTGTAGAATCCTTCTATTTTGTTTGGGTCAAATGAGGTCTGATATTGTTAAGCGGAGTTAAGATTTTGTTTTGTTAGCTGAACGTCTTCCTTAGTAATAATGCGTGCCTAGTTATTTCATGTTACAGTCCCTGAATTTTTTGTTTTTGTTCTAATTCATAGGTGACAGGCAATTCAACACGATGGTTAAAATGTTATTTGAATGTTGGTATCAATATTTTTATTTTTCAACATGGACGAGATTCTGCAGTGTAGCTCGTTTCTTTGAATATTTCTAAAATGGGGGCACTTTCATTGTCAAAATCTTCTTGTGGGGGAATTTCTAATTGATCAATTAGCAACATATTCAAGCATGGGCTGAGATTACATGATGTTTGTCAAACAAGATTTGGGAAAATGATATGAGAGGGATGCTGAGCTAAAAGTGTCACATAACAGTTCATGGCAATGTTTTTTCAACCCGGACCTGTAATTTACCGAGGCTCGCATTCGGGTCATCGGGTTGATTGTTGAACCGTGTAACTAATTATAAAAAAAATAAATTTATATAATACTATTTTTATCTTATAAATAATACAAAAGAATAAAATAAATATATAATTTATGTGTAAATTTTATATATCAAAGTCTTAATAATATTGTATCACCTCATAAATATTCACCACAAAAATATATAATTTTGTTTTTAGAACAAAAATATTTTAATATAATATATATATATAGAGAGAGAGATTTGTTCCAATGAGTGACCCAATCCTAGATTTGCCTAGATAATGGAAAAGCTCGCGAAAACATTTTAAAATTATAGATTTGCCTGGAGGGAAAAGAGGTTAAGTCTACCAGGATCCCCTATTTCGAGTAGCTCAACTATAGTGGGTTGACCCGCGATAATTAGCTGCGGGGGCGACCTGAGGGGAAATGCGCGAGGTTGTGCTGGCTCGAGGGAGGTTGCTAGGTTTGTTTCGATAAAATCGGAAAGCTTGGCTAGCTGATCTCACCCTCATGTTCGTCCAGAAGCTCGAAAGAGGATTTCAACTAATGGTTCAAAAGGTAGCTCTAGAATGGCAATGGAGGAGGATGATGTGTCTGAAAGTTCATTCTGGTTTATACTACGATCGGAGTGTGAGTTATGAGACATGGCTTTTAAGGTAGAAAAGGACAAGTGGGAGGCAACGAGAATAAGGCTTGCATGGAGGTCGATGAATAACAGATTACAAAGGGAAGGGTTAGAAGAACATACCCATTCGTCGTTGAATGTCGAGCTCAAGTAGGTGCTTTGGCCGAGAATTGCTAGAGGTTTGCCGGAGACTTTTGTATAATAATGCTTGATTTCATAGAGGGTGTAGAAAAGTGACACGAAAGAATGACAAGCTCTTTTCTAGGCGACAAAATGGGTTAGGTCGGTCTAGGGGTCATAGACCGTTTGATCACCGTTTACATTTTTTTTTTAACCAACACCCCAGTAGAGTGGGGGTTAAAGCAGAACCCCCAACCTGTATATAAAATGCCCTAAATGGGCCGAAAAGTCACAAAACTACAAGTCCAATGTCTGATATACATCCAGTCAAACGAAAAACCAAATCAAAGGTAGGTTGGTTGGTCAAGCACCGTACTACCTGTGGTTTATTTTTAAAAAATAACGGTGGATGATATTTGCCTCAGAATCTGAAAGAGGGGTACTTGAAAAGTCTGGTTTTTTAAATGTCCCATTTTTGAGGCGTTTCTGGCACACATAAAATCGATTGTGAGGGCTCTCTTTCTCGACTTGTGCCCACAAGCGTCGGACAAGGTCGGGAGGAGTAATTGATATAACATAGAGAGCTCGGTCCTGAATCGGGCTCCTCCTTGCATATCTCAGTTCAAGATCGGAGCTCCCTTAGCTCGACTAAGAGAAGTTCGGTCGAGTAGCTAGGTAGGTTCTTGAGGATGGTAGGCCGATCTATCGACTTGAAACCTGGATTCTTAAGTCTACCTGGGGGAATGGTTTAGAAGTGTTAACCGTGTGATACCTTAGAGATATAGGATTATGAGATCTTGAAAATGTAGAATATATGAAGGAGATTCTCATGTATGTGTATATTTGGTTCCTTAAGAAGGTGAACTCTTGGTTCCTTAAGAAGATGGAACTCTTGGGCAACAAGGTAATGGCTCTCATATATAAGGTAGAAGTATGGTTGTTGTCACTATTACGCCTTATTCATTACTATCATACCAAAACTATACATGAGCAACTGCCTTGATCGTCGGAAACTATACATCGGAATTCTCAAGACAATTTTTTTAAGTACTTTGAACGAAAAAATTGTTATAATCGGGTATAAAAAATTACACGAGAATCCTACGAACTGATATGTAATTTTTAGTTCTTACAAATAATCTAAAAATAGAAAATTACAATAGATCTGAAAATAAATTATAACTTGGAAAAATAGAAAGATTTTAGCCGAGCCGATTAAAACTCTTTCCGCAAGAAGAATACGCCCCGTGTGGCTGCTAACGGTTCAGGCGTAACTTCCCCAAAAATACAACGGCAAACGTCTCTAAATCTGTAGCACACCAGATTTACGAGCTCCGACGAACTAGATCGAAGTTGAGAATTGAGCACTTACAAAATAGAAATAAAATTATCTATATGATAATTTTTCTATAATTTTTCTCACAATTTTTTTTTTTTTTTCTTTTTCTCTTTCCTTTTTTTCTTCTTTTCCCTTCACCTCTATTTATTTCCTTCTCGTCTTTGGTGTATTTTCTCTTCTTGGAACACACACATATATATAGCAAGATGATGCCTCAAATTTGGTGTTGGAAAGTGAGAAAACTAGGAAACTTGGTTGGAAAAAATGTAATTTGGTGTGAAGGTTTGAAAAAGTTGGATTTTGGTTATATTGGTTGGAATTAATTGTACACTCACTTGTCAATTTGACTAACAA
>BKCP01004805.1:532151-558326 GCA_008636005.1 Striga asiatica
TCTATCACGAAAAAAAAAAAGAAAAAAAAAAACAAAGAATCTTTTTTCTTATTTAGAGACGACAATCCAAAAGAAAAGGGGAAAAACATTTTCTCCAACTTCACAAGAAAAACGATATAAAGAGGAAAAAGAATTTCTAATATAACCATCATTATCTGTTTCTGTCACCTAGCTACCTAACAATATAAGCCAACGCGGCCACGTTTCCCCCCGGCCCACTACAACTCATCGGCCAGCGAGCCCAGCAGCTCCCACGCATCCCCACGTGCCTTCCGGCCGCGGCCGAGCGCGTCGAGCACGCGCTGGAAAACAAGCACGCGGCATGGGATCCGGAGCACTCCCTGGTGGTCGTAGCCGTACTCCTGCGCCGACCGATTGAGAAGCTTCACGAAGATTGGGTGGTTCAGAAGCTCCGCGCCCACCACAAACCTCTCCATCTCCTCCCCCACGCAAACCGGCAGGTGACCCTCCGGCACGCCCACCGGTCCACAGTCGGCGACCCTAGACAGCCTTCTAATTAGCTTCTTCATTCTCTATTTTATCCTGACCGGAATTTGGGAATGAAAGATGGAAAATTGGAGTGTGGTTTTTTACCAAGTGAGGATGATTTTGGGGTCGGAAGGAATTTTTGGGAATATAAATACAGTGAGGAGAGAGGAAGAGAGGTACAGATAAGCGTACTTGGCAGGTACAATTTAGTATTATTGTTTGGTGTATTTATTAATTATTTTAGTTTATTTTAATTTTTTTGATAGCAAAAAATTATATTATTAGTTGGAAAATGGGGAAGTGAGGTAAGCAAAGTTAGGGGCGCGTTTGGATTATTGGGGGATGACTCGGAAGTGGTTGTGCTGCTGGCCTCTTGTACTTTATGGTACGAACTACGAACAGTGCCTTCTCCACCTAAATGCCTTAATTTGGTATCAATGAGTGACAATTGACTATTGACAAGCGATGTGAATTGTGTTACTTGCGTGTGATTGATATGAAATTAATTAGAAAAAAATTAATTAAAATATAAATTTAACTCAATTTTAATCTAATTTCATTGTTCTCAATATAATTAAATAATATCAATCAATCATTCTTTCACATCACATCAATTTTAATTTGGTATTATCCACCCATATAATTTTAACTAGCCATCACTTCCAATCATTTTTTGCATACTTTGACATCAAACCAATTATTATGTGGTTGGTAAATTAACTGTTTCTTTAAATAAGTTGTTGGTAAATAATAAATATGTAGAGTTATTATGTTGTATCGCATCTTTTGCATCCCACTATATATATATATATATATATATATTAAATTTTTTACATCGTCCCAAATAATTTAATTTTTTTACCCAAGAAAGTGCGATTATACAAATGAATCGTATAACTGTTGCATCTCAATTGCATAACTGTCGCATATTCCACAAGGGATAATATGCAAATGGATCCCATAACTATCACATACCTTGACATCAATCGCACAATAAAATAAAGGGAAAAATAATTAAAGGAAAGTGGGACAATAATGAAATGCGAGGAAAGATTTGTGTTGAAGCCCATGCGTTCATTCCACCGATTCTGAATGTGGTGCTATGAAAAGTTTGTGTTAAAGCTCTGTAAGTTACATCGATTCCAACTTATAGTCAGACCGAGACGATATGACCGCCTCGAAGATAAGAGTCCAACGGTAGGTTAAGCAACTAGAATGGAGGCCGGGCGATGCCGGAATTCCACCAACATATATAAAAAAAACAAATAATTTTTTGAAAAAATAAATGTGCAAATGAACTCTGTTTGAACTGATATTTTGAAGGTAGAACTATTATGACTGAACGAGCCCAACGATAGATCACTCAACTAGAGTGAACCTTGGGCGAAACCAAAATTCTAGTATATAGAGATCAATCTAAAAAAAAAATCAAAATAAATTAAAAATTAGATTTTAGCATATGATGAAAACATATTCGACTACAAATAAGCAATTATCATTTTTCAAACTACCTCTGTGTAGTCTTCCTCAATAAATTCAATAAGATGATTGCTTAACTATATTTCTAATTGTTATATCTAGATATAATTACGTGTTTTTATTCATTGAATTTAAATAAAAAAAAATAATAAAATAAAAACTACTGATCACATGGGCCACCTGTTAGAATATAATCTTCAGCATTACAAAATTCTTAAGCAAACATAAATTGAACAGTTCAAGGCGACAATTAATAATATAAAATCATTATCAAATGACTGAGAAGAGAGAGTATTATATACTCGATACCTACATGGGTTGGTATATCATTATGAATTTCACTAATAATATTCATATGAAATTGGTTTTATTATTGTAATAATGAATTAAAGATGGTGATTCTAACAGTTAGATATTGTCGTTATATCTTTTAATTAATAGTCATGGATCTGATTTCAGACTTACAGAAACGGCGTATTCACATGGGGATTTTGAAATGGGCACTTATGTAAGTAATAAACATTCGGCTGATATATTTTTTATTGATATAATATTTAAAATCAATCATCAGCATCATATAATTGGTACTGTTCCAACATGCGCGGGGCACGTAGCTGAGAGCCAAACGTATACGCGTAAATATTGCTTTCCCCAATAATTCTTGGATTTTAGGTCTGATTGCGTGTTAACCTAGAATAATAATTTATTAATTTTGAAACTGTCTTTTTAATGTTTTTTTATATTATATTATCATTTATTTTAGCACTATAATCAATCCAGTATGAACAAAAAAGGCTTGAACGATATGCATTTTCGTTTCAGTTAGTTTTGGAAAAATATGTATATTTCCATAGTTGAAACATATTATATACGTACTTTTTTGAAAAAAAAAAAAAAGTTCATAAAGTATTCGACTTATTAATTGCGTAGACCCCTATCATTGATATAGACAATAATTTCAGTCAATTTATGTATCAATAATTACTTTGAGAAGTTGTTAAAACTTAAGTAGTATATATAACATGAACAATCATTAGTTATTGACTTACTAAATGACGGAAAATAGCGTAAAGAGTGGGTTGGTAAGTTGCCCCATTAGATATCCTTAACATAATTGTTATGGACTTTTATTGAAGAACCATCCATAAAATTTTGGTAAATTGATGGGAATTGATGAAATTTTCCCCTTAATTTTTTATATTAAATATGTACTTAGCAAATATTATCTGAACTATATGTGCACAAAGATAGGATAGAATTGTCTGCATGTCTTAATCCAATATGACTGTAGTCAAGAGATGAGAAAATAAAGATAAAGGGGAAATCATAGTGTGAATATGACGTGATATTGGCAGTGAACTCTTCATTGAACGTTAGTGCTTCCCATTATGCTTGCTAAATGTAATAATTGAGTACACATGTTGATAAATATGTTGTCATCACTAGTTGTCTTAGCAACATAAGAAGATATGAATCCAAAGGCTAATTTTTAGACAGTGGCCAAATTATAGGACCAATCGGGGTGGTTTTTTGGACAGTGGCCAAGTTATATGACCAATTTTAAAATTTTGCCCACGTGAAGTCATCGGTAATGTTTGTCTTTCTATCAAAGACGACGAGTCGGCTTTGTTTGGACAATTGCGTTTTGGCCAATTTTTAGCTTTTTGTCCAAAATGAGCTTGTTTGACAATTTGACCAGTTAAAAACAAATGTTTGGTAAAATAGTTTATGAGTGCAGCGTTTTTATCGAAAAAGCCAAATTTGGAAACGCTGCTCCTTGCAGCGTTTCACATTAGCTTTTTTAAATTGGGCCATGTAATTAAGTGATTTAAAATGTCTGGACATTGAACACTCACGCCTTTTTTATTTCTTTTGTGTGGAATCTAAAGTATTAATTAGTTCCTATTGTTTAAAATGCTTGGACACTATCAAACCTTCATTTTTTATTATCTTTTTGTGTTGAGTGTAAATTATTCATTATTTCCTATTTGTAAATAACAATATTATAGAATGAAAATATGTCATTATTTATTTTAAATCTTTTATTTAGTTACTGTTTGACTCTTCATTTTAAATATTCAATGCAGAAAAATTATCTTTCTGCTATTATATTATGATTAATTAATTTTTAATTTTCTAAATATCTAAATAATATATAATTTATGGTGATTATGATCATAACCTAAAAAATATATTAAAGTGTATTACAAATAGTTTTATATATGAATAGCTAATAGCAAAC
Source organism: Striga asiatica (assembly GCA_008636005.1). Taxonomy (NCBI): domain Eukaryota; kingdom Viridiplantae; phylum Streptophyta; class Magnoliopsida; order Lamiales; family Orobanchaceae; genus Striga; species Striga asiatica. The sequence continues at coordinate 536,362 of BKCP01004805.1, forward strand.
ATCTAATTTTACCAAATATATTTTTATAAACCGCTAATAGAATCAACTGGTCAAAACAGCTAATACTATCCGCTAACAGCTAACAACTGATTGTCAAACAAGGCCGACATCTTTGAACAAGATGATTCAGCTTTTATAGTCCCCATATAACTTGAAAGAGCTAATATTATTTTCGAAAAAAAAAAAAAAAATTCCCCCATCACCCCTATAACTTGTTAGCGATATTACCTCTAAAACCTATATTCTTGATTTTCATAACGAATACAGGCTTTTTGCTACCTAAGAGCATCTCCAATGCTCTAATGTTGTTGTAGGATAAATTTTGACAAATGTCAAAAAATTAAATGGATTGTGAACCATGTAGGATAAATGTTGAGTTCACAACTATTAAATTAAAAAATTATCTTCAATGCACAATATAGTCTAATTATCATATTATCTACTTACCAAATATTAAAATTTTAATATAATAAAACTAATTAAACAATTAAATAGTTTAAAAATGGTAATAATAATTATTTCTCTTCTCTTCATTGGCTAACTAGAGTGTGGAGGAGAATGTAGATGAACCACATTCTTGTCTACATTGTAGAAATTAATTATGTCCACATCATCACAACATTTGTGATTAAATTGTGCATTGAAGGATAGAAAGTTGTGATATTAATATATGTGTTGATGTAAAATGTAATTTGTCACCACAACATTGAGTATTGGAGATGCTCTAAGTTCGGTTCCATTATTACCAAATAATAATTTTATAAACGAAATAATAAAAGTTTGTAATTCAATTAATGATGTACAAATCAAATACCAAATCCGTGAGACGGATTTTGAATTTATGAGTAGCTATTGGGAAATCAACTACCAAGAACGGGGGCTGTGACGTGTATGTGCGGCAAAAATTTCTTTCACACATTTTGAGAGTACCATAGATGGACTTGGTTTGGGCGCAAATAATTAGATGCGCATTGGCACCGTAGCAAGGTGTGCCAAAACCTTTGTGAAATACAATCCCTCAAAAAAGTGCGTGAAGTAAGTTTTTTTCATATAATGAATTTTATATATTATATTATATAAATTAAATTATCATTCATATTTTATATTAAAAAGTAAAAATAAAAATACCAAAATTCATAATTTTTCATGCTCTACAAATAGAGACCACATTTGATAAGTTTTAGAATACAATTAATTTTATCACTTTTCACAATTAATTTATTTTGTTGGAAGATGAAGACGCAGATCCATAATAAGATGAACATGTTACATAGTAAGATTAACATGTTATAGAATAAGATGAACATGTTACATAGTAAGATGTTATAGAATAAGATGAACATGTTACATAATAAGATGAACATGTTATAGAATAAGATGAACATGTTACATATTTACACAATAAGATGAATATGTTACAAAATGAGATGAACATGTTATAACATAAGATGAACATGTCCGTAACATGTTCATCTTATTTGATAACATATTCATCTTATTATGTAACATGTTCATCCTATGTCAGTGTAATAAATTGATTACGAAAAAAAAATTAATTATGTTAAAAAAAACCTATCAAATGTGGTCTCTATTTATAGACAATGAAAATTTATGAATTTTGGTATATTTATATTTTTATTTTAATATAAATCATTAATGATATTTTAATATATTTAATATGTCTCATTTTCAATTAAAAAAAAAAAGAAAGTGACATGTGTACTACACTCTCTCATTTTTTTGGTTTTTGAGAGTGATTAGGCGCGTGCATAATTGCCCTGGCACACCTAACAAGGTGTGCCAGGGCACACGGTAGTGGTACTGTGGTTTGGGTCTCAAATTTTTGATGCACCTTATAAACCGGTTTTTTTTTTTCTTCCGATTTGGCTTTAAAAACTTGCATAACGGTGGTAGGGACTCCCTGTAATAATATTTTTATATTATTCTATTATTGTGGACCATATAATTAGTTGGACATAATTGAATTAATAGTCAAACTTATTTAAGGTGAATATGTATTTCATGTGTTATTAATGTTTTAATATTAAAGAGTCCAAATTTGTGATGTTTGACTTGGATAGTAATTAGTAAGGGTTAGGACATGGGGAATGTTAGTGGGATTAGGATTGTAAGTCTCCTCCTCCTATATATACTACATGCCCCTCTCTCCCATCTCATACACAAATAAAGTTCTCAACATCAAGGGTTCCTCCTATATATACTACATGCCCCTCTCTCCCATCTCATACACAAATAAAGTTCTCAACATCAAGGATTTTGTGAATAGACGAGTGGCGCGGGAGAGAGAAACAGAAACCACGATCGGCCAGACATACAAGAACAGGGAAGGACTAATGGATTCTTGTAAGTTTCGATGTGCAAAAGATCCATGTTCTATGAATTGATAGAATTACATGCTTAAGTTTATTCAATTCCGCTTAATTGTTATGAATATACCTGTTAAATTTTTTACATATGGTATCAGAGCATGTGTTTATGCATGATTATTTTGCCGATTATAGATTATGATATATGTTATGCGTTTATAATTTGCTGCGAATTAAAGTTTCTTCGCACCCGAGAACATATTGCGTGCAAATTTAAATTAGTGATTGCGATAGATTTTCCTGTTTCATACCAAGTTGCTCCAGAATATATATATGATGATGGTGTCAATTATTTATCATTGGAGGAAAACAAAATTAATTCCATGACTTGTGTCAAGAGCCTTGAATTGTTCTTCAGTGCGCCTATTTTAAAGTTTCATAGTGATGTTATTGTTAAGTGGCCAACAATTAGATGGTTGAGAATTATTTACTCTAACATGTTCTAGCCGTAAGTGGATTCATCAATTAGTTTTGTTGGATTTATTTGCTTACATGAAATTGATGTTCTGTTGGGGCAAATAGTTGAGATTTATATGACTTTTTTGTATGCCTGCGAAGTGCAAAGTTACTATGATTTAATTATGTTGCCTGATTGTTTAGTTACTGAATTCCTTTCAGTAAACTGTTATATGCGGCATGAATGATATTGTGATACAAAAATTCTATAGAGCCACCGGATGGTGTTCTTATGGAGTCATCCACCACTTAATGTATTGACGCGTGTCCAAAGTGTATTTATTGCAGGACACGTGTCAATACACTATTGATGAATAAGTGTGGATGGCTCCATAAGTCGAGCCATCCGATGGCTCCATAGCAGGACTGTATTATGATAAATCATATTCAATTGTTGAGGTTGATGATAATTTAAATATAATAACCTCATAATAGAATATTAACAATAAACTTTGTTAAAATTAAGATGATTGAGGTATGTTATAGTTTTGATTATCTCATAAAATATTCATCACATAATTTCTAATTATATTATCTATGTAAAGAAACTAGTTAGTCACCAAAGTGGCCTAGTTCAATTAATGGAGTAGATAATTAAATTAGATAAAGGTATCAATTATTCAAATATAAGACGATGTCTTATTAATGTACCCTAATATTATAATATTTGAATAATTGATGTTATAGATTATAAACTAGGAGGACACCCAAAGGTGGGTCATGGTTTGTAATATATGACAATAAAAGAGAAATTATATAAAAGTTAAGTTAATTAGTGTGTTTGTCCAAAGATAACCACTAATTAATCACAATACCTATAATTTCTATTAAAGATCTTTCCGCTTAGGCATCAATCAAGTATATTATATATGTAAGTATTTGTCCAAAGGTATATTTAAATATATAATTTAAAAGATATCGGAATTCATTAATTGTCTCTCAAAGCTTAACTAAATAACATGTATTAAAGTTTGCAGTGTTTAAATTTGGTTTTTCCGTTAATTATTATTATTGAAAAAAAATTCAATGGGCTGAACTTCAGTGAATGGTCTAAGCATATCCATTTTCAGTTAGGTGCAATGAATTTGGATATGACTCTAATTATTGATGAAGGTCCCACAACCATTACTGATGAGAGCTCCGAAGTATAGGCAACTCTTCGTAGGGTATGTGAGCGATCAAATAGGTTGTATTTGAATTTTATGAAATTAATCATGGTGGATAACATTAAGGATGATAATGTAAAAGATTTCCTAAATAAAAAATCAAAGAACTATCTCCATTTAAAATTGCAGAAAAATCTATTGTGGAAAGTTTCATGAGCAAGCTCACCACTATAAAAGTTCGACTAATTTCGCTCCATCTATGATTTCGTGACCCACATGTTCAACATATAAGCTAAATTTACAAACATGAGAATGAATGTGATAGACTCATTTATGGTTCTATTCATCATGAACTTCCTACCTGTCGAGTTTGGCCAATCCTAGGTGAACTGTAACACCATTAAAGATAAATGGGGTTGTAAGGAAAATAAGGCTATGCTGGTGCAGGAAGAGGCGGGAATAAATGAGATGAAAGAAGAGTCGATTCTCATGTGAGAGCCAATAATAGTATGATAAAATGGGAAATAAAGACAAATAAAAAGGAGATTGACTTACTTAAAGTTTTTGTAGGTCCAATCATTAAAGAAACGAGGTGTTATTTCTGTAAAAAGTTAGACCACCTCATGAAAGATTGTCCGAAATAAAATCTTGATTCGAAAAGAAAAAATATACATTAAATTTTTGTATGTTGTGAATCAAATTTATTAAAGATTCCCAATAATACTTGGTGGCTTGATTCTGTGCACCTCATATTTATTTTAAGGTTAAACGTAGTGCACATAATTAAAATTTTACTCTCTTATGGCATTAAAGTTTTGGTCACATATCTGATGAAAAGTTATTGAGAATGGTGAACCATGAAACCAATTCTCATTTGGATTTTAGTGATCAAGATGTATGTGAGAATGCATTAATGAAAAGCAAACTAAACATACATTACATAGATCTGCCGATAGAAGCATTAAAATCTTATAACTTATTTACACTAATTTTCTTGTGGTCTATTCGACGTTCCCTTGTGGAGGCGGTATAAAGTATTTCATCACCCTTATAAATAATTTCTCATGTTATAGTTATATTTATCTACTACATGAAAAGACTCAATCATTAGACTATCTAAAGATATACAATGATGAGATGGAGAGGTAGTTAGATAAATAAGTAAAAGTTGTGAGATCTCACTAGAGTGGTGAATATTATTGTAAGTTCAATAAAAGAGGATAATGTCCTAGTCCATTTGAAATGTTTGTTGAGATTTAAAATATTTGTGCGATATACACTATAATTGAGACTTCTCAACATAATGGTATTGTTGAGAGGATAAATCGTACTTAAAAGAATATGGTTAGGTGTATGTTGAGTAATTCAACATTAATGTTTTCTGTGTGGATGCATGCATTAAAAATTGATGCATATTGGGTAAACCAGGTTCCTAGTAACGTAGTTCCTAAAATATCTTATGAACTATGGAAGGGTAGGAAACCTAGCTTGAGGCATCATCATATTTGGGGGTGTCAAGCAGAAGTGAAAGTATGTAATTCACATGAAAAGAAACTTGATCCTAGGACAGTCAGTGGTTTTCATTGGCTACCCGAAAAGTTCTAAAGGATATAAGTATTATAGCCCTAACCATAGTACGAGAATTGCTAATTTCGACAATGCTCAATTCATTAAAAATGATCAAATCAGTGGGAGTTTGGAACCGTGAAGTTTGGATGTTAAAGAAACTCGGGTTGAACAGTCCAAACCCGATAGTCCATCAATGGTTATTATTTTTTTTTTAGTTAAAGTACTGTCATGTAACTTAGATAAATAATAAAATGATCTAAACTCACTTGATAATGAATCGATTACAAAAAATTAAGAAATTATAGAACAACCTTTGGTTGATGAATGACAAGCCATGAAAAGTGAAAATTCTAGAAAAGTTTATCAATGCCATGAAAGAATAAATAAAGTCAATGGATGTAAATAAAGTCTTGAATCAATAAATTTACCTGAAGGGTCTAAAAGAGTTGAGTGTAAATGGGTTTTCGAAACCAAACACGACTCTAAAGGTAATATCGAAAAATATAAAGTTAGACTTGTTTCTAAAGGTTACACCTAAAAGAAAGGCATTGACTACAAGGAAACACTCTCTCGTTTCGAGAAAGATTACTTAGAATTGTAATGGTAATGGTGGCTCTGTATGATTTTGAGCTTTATCAAATGGACATAAAGATCACCTTCTAAATGATAAACTTAAAAGGAGACCTACATGAACTAATTAAAAGTTTTTGAGATCACAAGAAATGAAACGTTAGTGTGTAAGTTGAATAGATCGATATATGGACTAAGACAAGCCTTTCGTCAATGGTATCTTAAGTTTAATGATATCATCACTACTTATGGTTTTGTAGAGAATACTGTAAATTGGTGTATCTACATTAAGGTCAGTGGGAATAGATCTGTTATTTTAGTTCTGTATGTCAATGACATATTTATAGTTGTTAATAATGTGGGCATGTTGCACGAAGTAAAGAATTATCTCTCCGAAAATTCTGAAATAAAGGATATGGATGAAACGTCCTTGCTAATTGGAATAGAAATATTCTGGAATACATCACAAGGACTAAAAGTTTATCCCATAAAAGTTTTATTTGAGAGATAATGGATGGTTGTTCAATAAGAATAATTCTAATTCATAAAAGGGGTACATTTAGTCTAAATAAATGTCCGAAAGGTGAAATGGAATGAAAAGTGATGGAGGAAATTCCTTAGATATAAATGATTAGGAGTCTTAAGCGAGACGGGTCTGTACTAGGTTTAATAATATATTTGTTGTTGGTACTTTCAACAACTATAAAAATGATTTTAAATGATATTATGCTGCAAAGAAATTTTTAAAGTACTTACAAGGCATTAAAGAACACATGCTAACTTAAAGAAGATCCAAATTATTGGTTATGATTGGATACTCAGATTCAGACTTTTGTTCATAATGTCTAAAGGAGCAAAATTATAAAAAAGTGGGACAAAGTCCATCACCGCGACTTCCACGATTAAGCTTGAGTTTGTGGTATGCTTTGAGGCTACAAGTCAAATTTAGGGCTACGATGCTTTATCTTAGGACTTGGAAATGTCGACATCTTGTCCAAGCCGCTAAGAAATTATCGCAGTATCGTAGAAATAATATTTCAATGAATGACAAGTATTCAAAGGGTGTGAATCACATAAAATTAAAATACTTGGTCGTAAAATATAAGTGAAGAAATAAAGTGTCATTTGAGCATTTTAGTACTAATTGCATGAAAGCGGATCCATTAAAGTGTTATTTTGAGAATAACGAATGGGGCCTTGTTGGACTGACCGGTACAAAATGAAATTGCTCAATTAATGATTTTGACACTTATTGAATTTGATTAAAAATGTTTGGTTCTTCACATACAATGTAATCATTATGGATATTTGATTTTATAGTATATACATAAAAGTTGGATGACTTATGGTTATGGTACGAATAGTTTGTTTCATATTAAAGTAAAGTTGAATTAGAAATGATTTGTGGTAAATGGAAGGGATCATGTCGCTCGAAGACTTGTGACCGCCATGACTCGGTTAATTTCTATTTTAATTTTAAACTTATAGATATATGTATTCAATCATAAGTTTGATGAAAGGTGCGCGCTTAAAGTAATTCTTTGGGTGTCGACACTATAGTCCAAGTGGGAGAATGTAATAATATTTTTATATTATTCTATTATTGTGGACCATATAATTAGTTGGACATAATTGAATTAATAGTCAAACTTATTTAAGGTGAATATGTATTTAATGTGTTATTAATGTTCTAATATTAAAGAGTCCAATTTGTGATGTTTGACTTGGACAGTAAGTAAGAGTTAGAACATGATGAATTTTTCCCCTATTATAGTTAACGTAACCCGGAAATTATCATTTATCTTAATGAGACTCCTTTACTCCTTAAATTAATACGTGCACAACTACTTCGGTAAATAAAATTAGAAAGATGGCCTACCGACAACGTACGTGCATGGTTATATTTTTGAACGCATTACCTAACATACGTGCACAACTATTCTGGTTAATAAAATTGGAAAGATGCCTACCGACAACGTAGATGGTTTATATTTTTGATATAATTACCTAAAAAAATTAATCGGGCAATGTCTTTTAATTACACGTTTAAGATAGCCAATAGGGAAACATTTCTTTCTTGCACAGGACTGTGAAGTTGAGTAAAAAACAGATATGCAGCTTGGCTTTATTAACATTATTTCTTTTCAAATTCCAAATAGTTAGGTTATGACTTCCTACATCATTTGGACTAATGATTTATAAATTGCACCCAAAAAAAAAATGATTTATAAATTAGTTAAGTAATACTCGGTAGTTATATATAGATATATGATTTATAAATTAAATGTGCTTGGTTATTATTATTTAGCAAATGTTTTAAGAAAATTGAGGGAAAAGAGTGATGATAAATAATGTATGAAAACCAATTTTGTTCATATTCAATCCTCGTAAATATAGCATACGTATTATCGACCTATATCTTGTACTTCCACTTGAAAAATCTATCGAATTAATTAAATTACTGCTTATAGCACAAGAACAAAACGTTAAAAGAATGATTTAAGAATATAGGTCATTATTTGGACCCATAGCTTTAGACCATTCTTATCGGTGACCCAACCTATTGGGTCACCAGCTAAAAGACAAAAAAAAATATAAAATAAAAAAGAAAATGAAAGTGGAGAATTTTGAGCGATCCAGTTCACATTGTGACCTTGGGTCGCAACTCAGTGCCTCAATTTCTTTCTTTCTTTTTTTTTTCATACTTTTTGATATAGGGATGAAAGGAATGATACTTGTCCCATTCCCATGGTCACTATAAATTTTATATAATAAGAAAAGTATAATTTAAATTATTGATATTATTTGATATTAAAAAAATAAATAAAAAATATCAAAATTCGTATTTTTTCATTCTCTATAAATAGAGACCACTCTTGATATATTTTGGAACACAATTGAAACTTCTCTCTTTTCACCTTTTTTTAATCATATTTTATTAATTTTATCTATTTTTTTTATTTTTCTTAATTTCACAACTAAAACAATACCAAAAAAATGTATTGTAGATAATATTTAATAAATAAAAATAAAATAAATATTATGTTGGGTTGAGTTGTGGATAAAGATATGTAGGTTGTTAAAAGTTGGATTGTGTAAGTGGATGAAAGAGAAATAATTTTTTATTATTGAGTTGAGTTGGGTTGAGTTGTGGATAAAGATAGTCTAAGAACTTAACCGATTTCATATTATTTTTAAAGAAAAAAGGTATATTGGTATTCTATAAATTATCTTTATTTTTATTATTATTTTATCTTTAAAACTACCACATGTGGTGCCATAACCATTTTTTATTTGCATTTTGTAGAAGTAACAATTTATTTCAATGTTTATAACTAACACATGTATATTTCAANGTTTTAGTTCATAATTAATATATATTTAAAATTATAAACATAACTGCAAAAGACAATAATAAAAAAATAACTTAAATTAATTTAAATATTGAATAAAATAAAATTAGGTATATGTATTCCAGTATACAACATAATGTAAAAAGAAATAGTACAAAAAAATTCGTACATATTATTTATTTATTTATTTAGTTAATTCACTAATTTTTATACCATAATTAAAAAAATTATTTATATGACAATAAAAGTTAAATAAAACAAGGTAATTAAATTAGTATAATTAACTTACGTATAAGTTTTATAATTAAAAGTTTCCATGTAAATTAGTTAAATTGTTTTCCCTAATTGCTTCCTTAAATTAGTTGTGAATATTAACTTAATTAGAATTCCATGTAACTTAGGGTTTCGGCGTTATTTAGTTTTTTACATTCCTATGTTATAAAGCGCAATAAAAGGGTTGTCTATTCAACAGCACCGACCAAAATCGTGTTCTTCTATATTCGCGTGAGTTTTTCTTTTGTTCTCGCGTTTTGGCTGTAATCTCGCCTGCCTCTCCAACGATTTTCTGAAAGTTGTATTGTGTGCGGAGATGACAACAAATCATATCTTTTACTTTTTCTGAATTACTGTTATAGCGTGGGCCATTATAACAGATCCGTACGAGTACTCACTCCACATCGAATACACGTAACACGATTTGGAAATCACTTACTAAAACCCAACGCAATTATTTCCACAACACAACCAATACAATCCAACTAATTCAATTTAAACAATCAGTCACACATTAAATACCCCTCCTCCTCGACAGCTGGACCCTCAACCCCTCCCTCGCCTGCAGTATAATCGAGTCACGTGGTACCACCACGTGCCCCTCCACCATCCGCACCTTGTAACGCCACAGTATGGCGGCCGCCACCATCTTCATCTGAACAAACGCCATCTCCTTACCCAAACACGTCCTGGGTCCCGCATTAAACGCCGGAAACCTATACGACGGCACGTGATTCACACCTCCCTTCCCCGAAACCCACCTCTCAGGCTTAAACTCCATGTAATCCTCACCCCACACGCCCTTCATCCTCCCCGTCGAGTAAAACGAAATAATCACCTTCGTATTCGTCTCCACATAATGGCCGCTCGGGAGAAAATCCGGCGCCGCCGGAGCCTTGTGCTCCAGAGCAACCGGAGGGAACAACCTCAGCGACTCACATAAGGCTCCGTGCAGATAAACCATCTTCTTCGACTCCTCTGCTCCGAAACGTCTCGAACTGCAGCCTCCCTGCTCGATTTCCTCCAAAATCTTGGCCTCGACAGATGGGTTTCGGCTTATGAGCCAGAAGAGCCACGTGAGGCACGTGCTCGTCGTGTCCCGGCCTGCGAACATCAGGCTCAAGGCCGTGTCTCGAAGAAAATCCCTCAAACCTTCCGACGAGCCGTTTTTCTCCAGGTAAGCATCCTTAAAAGCAGCAAGCAAGTTGTGATTATTGTAATTCTTCTTCTCGATTGGAATATCGACGAGTGGGTATATGAAATCGTCGAAAGCCTTCCACGCGCGGATGAGTTTCCCTTCTTTCCCGACGCGGAGCCATTTCTGAAGCTTCCAGATGCCCTCCGGGAGCAGGTGCCGGTACAGCAGCGCCTCGATAGCGTCGTTGAAGGCCTTCTCGCAGTCGACACGAGGCATCTCGACGGACAGGCTGTGCGGGTCGTGGTCGAGCACGATTTTGCATATGCCGTCGAAGGTGAGCCTCTGGAAAACGTCCTGCAGGTCGAAAATCGCGGCCCGAGCAGAGAAAGAATCGAGGACGGGTAAAAGGGCGTTTTCGACATTTTCCCAAACGGATTTTTCGAGGAGGCCGTGGAAATTGGGGTGAGTAAAGAAGGATAGGGTCGTTCTGCGGTGGAGCTCCCAGAGCTCGAAATCGGCGTTGAAGATACCGTCGCCGAGGATTTCGAAGATCTTGCGGAATTCGGGGCCTTTGGGGTAGTTGGAGAAGTTGCGGCTGAAGATGTGGTGGATGTTGGCGGGGTCGCAGGTGGCGAGCATGTCCGGGGAGAGGTAGCGGGGGAACTTGATCTCGAAGGTTCCGCCGGATTCGGAGAGGACGTCGGTGACGTAGGCGTGGATGCGGTGGCTGTTGCGGATGAGTGCGGGGAGCATGCCGACCACCGGCCAGTTGGTGGGAAGAACCGAGGTCGGTTTTTTATTTGGTTTTTTTATTTTACAAATGGATAAAGAAATCAACGCGAGCGCGAGGGCGATGGTGAAGGTGAACAGAAAAAACTCGCCAGAATTGGCCATTTTTTTGGGGGGGTTTAATTGGGGTTGTGAATTGTGATGGGTTTTCTCTGCAAATTTGTTGCCTTTAATAAACAAGAGTTTTGGTCCTTTTCGATGATTTTACTGTGGCGTACTGTCACTATGAGGTGTGGTCATTGTCATTAACACCGGTGTTGTTAAGCACGTTTTTTTAACTTCCTAAGGCATGGGCGATTAAACATTTAATTTGTTTTGTTTTTTTTTTTTNACTAAAAGTTATGAAATTAAAAATATAATTATGACTAAATATTATATTATATATCTTAAATGTAACAAATGAAGAGGTGGGAGAAAATATTTTACACTTCTTAAGAAAAAATTAAAGTTAAAACTCTAAATTTTTTCTTTACTTAAATATATAATTTAATTTGATCCGAGTATATAATATTCAATTAATAATTAATAATTTTTTATTAAAAAACTAAAAAATTATTAGTTTTGTTTTCTAAGAAATTTAAATAACGATAATTTGAAATTCGTCTTAAAATGAGTTGATAACATATGACTCTTCTAATGACTATTAATAACATTATTTAATTGTGTCTCACGAAATAACATTTTATATATTCAAGTAAGAAGAAAAGTTTTGAAAATTGGATGAAAAGAATATGAAAAAGTATGTAAAAACGTATTAGTTTTACTACTAATAATTAATAATTATTTTTTTCATGAAATTTGTAAAAAAACAATTAAATACATTTACTAAAGAATTGAGAAAATAAAAATTAAATTGAGCCCTAGGGTAAATGTGGGCCCTGGGCGATTGCTCGGTCGCTCTTCCCCGGACGGCTCTGTTGGTAAGCAATAGCATAACAAGTTTTTCAACTAAATTTATTATGTTAGTTTTTCAATCATAATTAACAATTATCAAACAATCAAAATTGACAAATTCAAATAAAGAAATGCTGATAGTTAAATTCAGGAAAACATGCAATTTTGAAAGATCTGTTGAATTATTTTATATATCTAATTTTGAATTACCTAGTTTATTTTTGGGAATAATTATTTGGTTGTTTCTTTTTCAAATAATCCGTTAATTGTTAGATAACAAATGTTAAATCAACATTTAAGATGTGTACAGTTAGTAGATTCTAAAAAACTTGATGCGTTAATGAATTTATTTTTTAAATGATTTTCAATTTAAATTATAAAAATACAGCTAAAAAATATCTGCTACTCAAAAATAGATACGGACGAGCTCAAAAAAATCTACGGAACGTAGCAATAGAGTGAGTCAGCAGCAGCAGTTGGTGGATAGACTTGCCCCGTCTGTGACTAAGACAACATTAATTCTCAGCTTTTTTTTTTCGGTTGGGTGGTAATGCAAGTTAAGTTGCTCGTAATTTTGTCCAATGGGACTCTCTCTTTTCTATAAAATCAGGTGCCTAACTGTTCATTTCACCATCATTTATGTATTATATAATTAAACATAATGCATGGTTCCCATGCGTGTTCAATTGATTCTCGTGGTTTTGCCTCCAATAGTTATTTGAACCCAATTTCCTATCAAAACTCAAAATATAGCACTTGGTTATAATTTAATAAAATTAATTAAATAAATAATTGATATATATATAAAACTACGACAAAACAAAGTCACTCTAAAATGTACGTAAAAATAACGAATGTCATGGGACCCTCAGTTAAAGTCACATACGCACAACCCACGCCAACTATTGTTGCACCCTTTTCTTCTCCATCGCGGAAATCAAAGAGGAACAAGTCTCCTCCCACTCAGGGAGAGAAAGCCATGAAGAAAAGAACGTTGCCCTTGCTATTGGCCCTCTGCCTGTTCGTGAGCCTTCAGACAACTCTAGCAGTGAGTCTTCTACTAACTCTTGTAAGGGAACAAATACTTTGAATTAAAAAGAAGGTTCACTGGAGAAAACTATTGACAACTTCGTGGATCCTTATGTGGAAATTATAGGAGGAACGATCGCACCGCTTTCTGGTTGCCGCCCGCGTGCTCGTTCTTGTTCAGACGGACCATCTCATGTTGCTGAAATTGATGCTGAGGAGGAAGACAATGCCTATGACCTTAGCAGTGTCTACTCATGGCAATATCATTCTGCTTTGGCTAAAAATCATCATACTAAGGTGTTTTCTCTCATGGGTTTTCATTTTAAGTGGCATATCCTTGTCTTCCATTTTGAGAAGATAGGTGTATTTGATTTGTTCAAGAGTCTTGGAATTGAGAAGTCAGTATCGCTTCTGTCCACGTCTAGTTTATGATTTCTATGCGAATTTGTGTGTTGTTGTTAATGTTGTTGGTTCTGTTCGGTGTCGTAAGGCATTTGTTAAAAACCGCATTATTGAATTATCTCATGTGGTTATCCTCTCTTCTGTCTTCCTTCCTCCCGCTTGGTTTTTCCCTCCTAGGCGAACTCGCCCTCTCCTTCTTGTTTTCCCCTAGTCGGGGCACTTGTTCGAGCTTCAGAAATTCAGCCTTTAGTTTCTCTAGATTTACATACTTTCGACACTACCTCAACACTTCAACATACGTCATAGCGCCTTTTTTGGCCAAAAAGCTCCTACACTCCCCCGCCCTCAGACTCCTTGCGAGACCTCCTGCCTAAATTTCATCTAAGGCTGAATGGATCTCGATGCAAGCCCTGTTATAACGGTCGATGTAACCTCTCAACGACTCATCCTCTTCCTGCCTCATGGCCATCAGAGGCAAATAAGTTTTCTCCGGAGCTATAGCGATGGCATACTAGTTAAGAAAACCCCTCAAAATCCATATTCGACCCCGGGGAGAGTTGGTGAAACTAATCTTGTGTTCCTCCCCTCATGGTTTCCAAAAAAGCTCAGGATCTCACCGTATCAGAGTATCCCAGCAAGACCGACATAGCCGACCGGGTCTGAAGACCCATTGTAACTAAGACTAACCTCTTTGAAGTTTGTAGGTAAATCTGTCTCTAGGATATCGCGAGAGAAATGATGACCTCGCGCTCGCCCCACCTTCTTTCCTTTGACCTTCGTTTGAGCTGCCGGATTTGCTCGACCATCTTTTCCAATGCTCGATCCTTCTCGACCTCAGTCGTCCGACTGCTGGTTTACTCTAACTCTGTTTCTTGCCTGCTCACTTGGGTAGTGGTATTTGTCGCAGTAATCGAGTGATCGACCTGCTGGGCCTGCATCTTGCTCGTTCTGTCTCTTGAGCCTCCACCAGCATCCTCGTCACTTCTTCCTTAGTCGTTGTGATGATTTGTTGGGTGGGAGGACCCATATGCGGTCCCATGAGTCAAGTCTAAAATTTTAGCTGGTTCTGTGCCGATTGGTTTTGTACAGTCACCGGTTCCACAACCGCGACCTCCGCCGGTACTCTCCTCCCTGCGAGCTCAAACCGCCTGTAGTGGGTGGTACTACTAGAGGGCTCCCCATGGCTTGGATGTTAGGCATTAGGGTCCTCAGGTCCTTGGAACTAACTGAGAAACCGGGTGGGGGACCTGCTCCCCACAGCTTGGTGTTGACTCTTGCTTCATTGAACACGGGCGTCAAGTTTTGTATAGAAACTTCATTTACCATGGTTGTAAATCTGGCTTTTCGAATGCATCCCACAGACGACGCCAATAATAACGAAATAGACTTCACTTGGTCTTGATTCAAGCTAATGCAATAAGATTTGCATTCTTCTAACACGAACAGCCTCCAAACCTACAAGAACTCACCACCGGAATGGGGTTTTTCGGTGGAGAGCCTCTGATGCCTAAGTCAGTGTATGAAAACTATAAACAATAATAAAGTATATGAGAGTGTGTAGAGAATGTAAAAACGTAGCTAAACTACCACACCCCATTATATAGGGGTGTGGTATCTTGCTCTCTAAGTATGCTCGGAGAGTTGACCCAACTGCCTGAGCTGCCCGTCCGCACGGTACACAGTGCTGTAGATGGTAAGACTTTGCCAGGTGTGCAGACGATCCAATCTCGTTACGACACATGGTTCAATCCCCGAATTATATGCCCTCTGTCCTATTCATGGTATTAGGTCCACGTCACCAAGTAGAATATACATTGTGTAGAACATTTTTTTCTCCAGTTCCCCTATTGCTCTTGAGGTCGAAACAAGTCCCTTAGGTCGAGCTAAGTTTATTAGGTCGAACTCGGTATAATCGCACAGGCTATGCATTATTTGTACAAAGTATAATGAATATGTCAAAAGCCCTCACATTTTTCAATTGGAATAAGAAAAACATGAAAAAAGGTAATCCAACTTCAACGGCCCAAGCTCAACTTTAAAATTTGGGCTCAATAGGTTGATCCATACCCTCAACTTTTGCTGATTCAAAAGTCAAAGATATATTTTTATTTTGAAAAAAATTAGGAAATTATTTGAACATTTTAAATCAAAATTTCTAACTTGTCCAGTTGCCCTCCATAATTATTCCTCCGTTTTCGTCGCTTCTCTCTCTCATTTCTTATCCTATAATTCCTAAACCTTCAATTTCAGCTCCCAATCCCTCTCTTATTGCCAGCCATATCTCAGCTGTGTTTTTTCCTTAGTGTTCTACGGCATATTTGAGATTGAAGGTGTAATTTTCCCCACGAAAAGATTGATGGTTTTTGCATCGATCCTTCTAGATTAAGCTATTAATTTCTGGTGGATTTTGGCGATCGGAGATGGCTTCGGCATCGCCGGCGATGAACAAGATAGAGAGGGCGCACCAGATGTACCGGGACGGCAAATACCGCGATGCACTGAATTATTACACCGACGCGCTTTACATGGCAAAAACGACGCCGCAGAAGATTGCTCTCCACAGCAATCGCGCCGCCTGTTATCTCAAGCTCCACGATTTCAACAAGGTAACTGCTTCTTAACTTCGGATGGCGAAACTTGTTATGTGATATCTCGATCGCATGTGTATTTCATCAGTCCTTACTTGATGTTATGATTTAATTTATTTTTTATTGGAAATTTTTGGTCGATGGTACTGGCACTGAAAGCGCTTGTAATTTTGATAGAGATGAAAATAACAAAAATGGTCATCTCAGCTGCTATTCGTGATAGATATAGGAAGGTAGGTTGAGGGAAACATTAATTGGGTGAGAATGCCATTCAAGAGCTTCAGAGACTGGTGGCACAACTTTTTAACTTATTATTATTTTTATTTTTTTATTTAATTGGATCTGATTGAGTTATATAACTCCAATTAAAACTCTCTATCATACAGTAACTTCAATTGCAAAACTTGATCGAGCTTCCTCCCTTTCTATTAGGTCGTGAATCCCATAATACATCAAGTGGGGAGCTAGTGAACTACTACTCCACTTATAGCTAGTGCGTCACCTGTCAGGTGCAAGGAAAAAGTTTCATCTGGATCTTGGCACACAGTGTGACTTGTATGTGCCTTTTGTAATTATTTTGTTCCAATTAGAACTTTTTGTGTGTTAAATGAATCTTATAAAGGAAATTACAAGTACCCTGAGGGCAGTTCAGTTAATTATATGACCTCGGTGACCCTAATTCTGGATTGCATTTCTTTAATTATTCTGCATTTGTAGTACACTTCTCCTTTACTTCTGGCTACTGCTGAGTGATCATAAAACCTTTCACACATTGGTTACAATAACTTATATACTTCTATTAAACATGCTATATACCAAGTAACCTTTTAACTGGATTATTAAACTGAGAATTTTTGTTCTCATTTTTCTTGTGGTTGATAGTGAGACTTCCATTCCTATATTATCTGTAAGCTCTAAAATTTTACCACTGCAGCCCTGATGAACAAGGGTAGATATCACATTTTGATTCAGAATTTTCATGTGAGTTTGGAATTGTCTTGTTGTGTGATTCAAATATCCACAAGATACATTAATGATTAGCATCACATCCATCATAACCTAAGATTCAGTGCTTTAATGATGGAAATCAAACTCGGTGCTTTTTCGTGACATGTGCAATGAGTTATAGAATTAGTTTCCATAGTTGGCCTTTTTCCTAAGGAAGTTGTTTCAGTTGTCTCAATCGACATTTCCTTAGGGGTCTTAGGCCGAATGATCGCTCCTGTTTCCTTATGGATCATCTATCAAACTGAAAAGGGGTAGTATTTGACGATTGTCTTGATAAGTTGGTATGGTCTGGATTCACTTGTTAAATTAAAGATGTATTCTATGGAAATAGAAATGACGAGGAGAAGACAATATAACTTCCATGAACCTATTGTTTACATGGTTATCTTGAAGTTGATCGAGCATATTTTCAAAATTACAGGCTGCTGAAGAATGTACATCTGTTCTGGAGCTTGATTACAAGCACACGGGTGCACTAATGTTGCGCGCTCAGACTCTTGTAACCTTAAAGCAATATCATTCTGCCCTTTTTGATGTCAACCGGCTCATTGAGTTGAATCCATCTTCAGAAGTGTACCGAAACCTTCAAGCACGTTTGAAAACACAAATGGTACTTCATCGTTTTCTTCACTAAGTTTTCTTGGTCTTATTTTGTCAGCTTTGTTTTTCATGCGACTTGTGTTCGCATCTCTGTTTTCCCTTGTTTGTTGCTTGAAAGCATCATATGATGCAAATGCATTAGTTATATGGCTGAGAATGTGGTTTCCATTTGTCTAAACATTTTCCTGTCAATATTTTACTTCTTCACTGAAAAACGTAGTGTTTTGTTCAAGGAAAGTCACTTGCCCCGATACCCGAAGACGAAGCCGAGTGTGAAGAAGATGATAGCTACGTAGACGAAACAGAACTCGACAACAGCAATGAAGAAGGAGAAAAAGAAGATGACGATGAAAAGGCTAAAGATCTAGCAGCCAGAGAAAATGGCGGACAAAATAATGCCGTAACAGCAAACAACATAAAAAATAGTGATTTTCAAAAAGTCAAATTACCATCTGAAGAATCACTCTCCCGGAACCAGATGGAGCAAGGACAGCCCAATCGACGGGCCTCAGGCTGGCAGACTATCCCAAAACCAAAAGGGCACTCCAACCTTGACTACTCGAGGTGGGATCGTGTTGAAGACGAGTCGAGCGAAGAAGAAACTGACGACGAGGATGAAGATGACGATTGTCGCCCTCAGTATCGGTTTCGTGTTAAGACAGTTGGTGTGAAGGCGGTTAAGTGAGTGGGACCCAAGATCCTGATTCGAATTTGATGAGGGTATTCTTGCTCGTTTTTGCCTCCTCAATCTGTTGACATGTTGGAAATATTAGGTCCATATCATATACAATCACGGGTCTCTGGATATGCGTGCTGGGCTGCGACTTTATCAGTCGTCAATGCAATGCACATGACCCTTTTTTTGTTTGGTTTTGTTTTGTTGTTTGGGTTTTAGTATTGTACACAGGTTCCCAATGCAAATGGGATTTATGCCAGCATACTTCAACGTCTCTACTTTGTTTTTAGATTTACAAGCATGCAATCCATGTAGTGGTGGTGGGGGTGTAACTTGTAAGACAAATTGTATTGAAAGATCAAAAAGCTCCGGTCGTTTGAGCTGAAAAGGTTTATAAATTTTGAATTTGTTGGTTTTTTTTTCTAATAGTTACAGATGCGGGTTTCTTTGGTTGTTCCATTGATTACAGAGTACACACTATTTACTGAACTTCAGCGCTAACTATTGCCTAGTTCTACATGTTGATTTACAGGAAACAAAACAAAAGAATCTAGAGAAAAAAAAAAAATTGGATAAGTAAAAGATGATTATCGAGCCCGAATGATTTTCTGATGAATTTCAATCTTAGTATGTGCGTGATAAATTCATATAGAAAATCTCTGTTTGTTCAGTTATATTCACGTGATTTCTCTCCTTTTTTTTTGTTATGATCTTCAAGATTATTTTTCAAGTAAAATACATGTTCATAATAGGAATCAACAAAATCAAATCAAAACATACCATACACAAATATTTTTTTACACATTTTACTATATTTTAAAAAAATAGAAATAAAATAAAATATACCAAACACATATTAATAAAATCGTATTCAACACAAGGAACTTCTTATCAAAATGTATTTGTTTGGAATTTTGAATGACATTTTGAGACTTTTTGAGATTTGAGATTTTTTAATTTTTTTTTTCTTCAGATTTAAGGAGGCATCAAGTGCAATTTGGGTTTTTCTTATAAAATTCCAACAAATTTTAAACAGTCTTAACAAATCATAATTTCAAATAAGTTAAATGTCAAATTTTGATAATCAGGGCAACAGAGGTGCGGTCCCACACAGTGAAGCGCATCAAATGAGGCTGATTCTAGTTGCACATTAGTGAGATTCCATCAAAAAACCATTTGGTGATGGGAGGAGTAACTCACTAAACTTATAAACTATGCTCATTTAATCTATCAAATCAATGCGAGACAACTCACAAGTGATATTTTTCAACACGCCCCCTTGCTTGTGAGTCATTCATCAACCCAAGCCTACAACCAAGCCGAGTACATTTAATCATCATCATAAACCCGAGCTTACAACAAGATCGGGTACATTTTTTTTAAAAAATCATTGCAAATCCCCAATTAGGCCCGCTCTGATACTATGTCAAATTTTGATAATCGGGGCATCACAGGTGCGGCCTCACACAGTGAAGCACGTCATAATAGAGTGAGCCTACTAAATTTATAAACTAGGTTCATTTACCTTATCAAATCAATGTGAGACAATTCACAAGTGATATTCCAACATTAAATAACTCAAGATTTTGTAAAAAAAAAATTATAATCACGAACAAATACCTTAAGACTTTTCAAATTTTTAAACAATCTATATTAAATACATCAAGATTTTTGAAATTTTAAAAAATATTTAGAAATCTCAAACGAATACACCTCGTAACTATTTAGGTTTTCTTTACCTGGAATTCTGTTGGATTTTCGAACAAAAAATTATTATTTAAAACATTGATTGAATATATTTCAGCTTAAAAATTTAAATAGGAAGGATAATTAATGATCAATTTTTGTATCTCACTCAAAGTATACAAGAAAAGAACAAAGAAATTATTTAGAATAATTGTGTGGGAAAAAGATTCATTGAGAGGGAAACTCCAAAATTTTGAAAGATGGACAGCCGCCCCATTCCACGTAATGCCTCACGAATACACTTTTTTACATTCGCACAAACAAATAATAACAAAAAGCAAAACAAATTTCAAAAAAATATTCTTAATTATCGTTCGTCTACACACACAATCCTCCGACGACGTCAAACGACGTCTCCCCAATTTCCTCCTTTTATCTAACCGCAGCCCAATCTGCCTAAATCAAGCTCCGCACCCGGCGGCAGATGGCGCACGGCGGCGGCGACGGAAATTCGGTGGGGCCGGACTTCGACCTACCCGACGATGTTCTGGCGGTCATACCCACGGACCCGTACGAACAACTGGATCTGGCCCGCAAGCTAACGTCAATGGCCATCGCGTCGCGCGTGTCGAAGCTCGAGACGGAGACCAGGAGCCTCCGCCAGAAGCTCAGCGAGAAGGACCGCCTCGTTGAGGAGCTGGAGGACAAGGTCTCCCAGCTCGAGGGTGCGTTCCAAGACGCGGAAATGCGATTGAAACTCACTCGCGAAGAAAATGTAATTTATCAATCCCATGAATTATTTTTTATTTTTAAATAAAAGCCTTGTTTTTTGTGTTTCTTTAAGTGGATTTAAGGTTCTTCAAAATTGAATTACAGATGGAGCTACTGAAGGAGAGGGATTCTTTGGCTTCCACAGCAAAGAAGCTCAGTCGTGATTTGGCCAAGGTTTACCTATCTCTTGTATTCCCACTTTAAATTATTATGGGGTGAAGCATAAATGCCGAGAAGTCTACTTAAATTATTATGGGGAGAAGCATATATGCTGAGAAATCTACTCTTGTTTGTTTTAGGAGCGTGTATTCGTTTAGAGGGATTATTCAGGAGGGGAAGGGAGAGAAAATAGTAAACCTTGTTTGGTTCAAAAATTAAAGGAAGGGAAAATAAAATTAAAATGACAAACTTACCCTTAATGAAATAAGATAAAAAATAAAAAACAATTGAAAATAGGGACTAAATGGTATTTTCACACCATCTTAACACATTTTCCTTCCAAATCCCTCCAATTTTGGAGGGGAGGTAAAGTGAGGGAGGGGAGGGAAATTTACTTAAAATTTTCCTCTCCCTCCCCTCCTAATTTTTCAACCAAACAAGAGAAAACTAAAATTTTTCATCCCCTCCCCTCCCCTCCCCTCCAAATCCCTCGAACCAAACACTACCTAAA
>BKCP01004805.1:580393-613444 GCA_008636005.1 Striga asiatica
TAATATATTTTTAATAATATATATTTTTAATATTTTTGAATAATATATTTTTAAAAGTATTATATTTTTAATATATAAAAAATAATATATTTTTAATAATATATAAAAATAAAATAATATATTTTTAAATTTTATGTAAACGTTTTTTTTAGTTTTATTTTTATATAAGTATTTAATATATCTTATTAAAAAATAAATAACAGTAAGATTTTTCAAATTTTTATTTGAATTTTATTTAATATACTTTAATCAAGAGTTATAATATATATTATAGTTTATTATTATTAGTTAATTTTATTTTTGAAAATTGATTCGTACACACATAGGAATGAAAAAAACCTTACATTTTCTATGGAATGGCTAATCCCATGGAGATGGGTTTTGCCATTCCCATTGGAATAGTCATTCCTTTTTAAAAATTATACCAGTCATGGGATAAGGTTAAGGAATGATCATTCCATTTTCATGTCATTCCTTCCTACCAATCATGCCATTAGAAGTGAATCAATCATGTCTGTAAATAAAGATATATACTAATACAACACTCATGTATTACACGGGTGTTTGTTAAAATTAATCTTAAATTTTAAAATTAATAACAAAAGTTATTTTAAATTTTATTTATTTTTTTACAAAAAAAATATATGTTATTATATATTTTATCATGACACTTATTACTTGTGCGACTTACATTTGTTATATTATAGTAATTTTTATAACTTATATCATATAACTACTTGAAATAATTGATAAATAATTTTACTTTCTAATTAATATTAAAAAAACAAATTTATGATTATTATAAAGATAAATATAATTTTTTTTTATACATACAATATGAATGTTAAATCGAAGTTCATCAAGAGATGATTAATTTGATATATTATATGTGTAAAAATGATAAAAAATATAAAATTTATTAACTTTTAAAATACATTTACAATTCAATGATTATAATAAGAAATGATATTAAAATGTAATTAATACATGTAACATGACTCTAAATAATCAACATATTTATGGATAATTCGAACCTAATTATTTTTGGATTGAAAGTAAATTAAAATCTACATGTAATTTTGCCACATAGGATCTCAAAGCATGCGAGAGCTTACCACTTAGATTCACCATGTTCTTAATTAATATATAAGGGGATTTATTATTTATATTATGAAATTTTACATGTTTGAAGTTTATTTTACAAAAATATGTAGTTTTAATATAAAAATATGTATATTTATGAAATATAATGGCTGTGATGGTTAGATACCTAACAGATCGCTAGCATTTCAAATGAGATAAATAATAAAAATTTAACCACATCTTAAATATAAACTTTGTAAAAAAAAAATTATTCTCCAACTTATGGTTTTACGTGATCTTTTTATGGTGATATGGATAAATNCATGCAAAGTATGAAGCTCATTAGCACACTTTTAGTTCTTACCCAGTCAAACTATCCCAAAGCTTCTATATTTGTAGATATTTTAATGAAGAAAATAAACTAAACCTATAGAAATTATATATTTTAAATGATTTTAATGAAGAAAATAAACTACACCTATAGAAATTATATATTTTTAAATGAATTTATTGGGATGTATATTTCAAATGAAAAAAAAATATTCTGTTAATATTAACATTTCATCATATCCTAAAACTTTAATGTTATCAAAACTTTATTGTTATCAAACTTTAAGGGTGAAATAGTCATTCACATATAATATTATATATATTTATGCACCTCATGAGGTGCATGCACTATTATTATAACACTCCCCTTTGAATGACTATTTTCTAAATATCATTATTTAAACAAAACATAATCTGAACATCTTGAAGTGTACCTTGTGTCCATCAAGTACCGATGCTTCAACATGTCAGGAAAACCATCAGGAACAAAACGTGATCATTTTAGAATCAATCCATTGCTCCCTCAGTAAAACCCGTTGAGACAAAACCTGATCATTTTCGAATCAATCCATTGCTCCCTCAGTAAAACCCGTTCGGACAAAACCTGAACATTGTGGAAGCACAACATTGCTCCTCCTCAAATAGATTATCTTTATTGGAGTATTTAAGTGCTGCCTCATTAAAACCTTGTCAAGAAAACCCAATAGAAAAACTTGATCGAAGGAAAAAGAGTACAATTACTCCAATATCTTCTTATTATCATGAAGAATTATATCAATTATCCAGTAATTATCATTATACCATGAATATGTCTCGTTAAAGCATTATTAGGAAAAATCCAGTGAGACAAAATCATAATGAAGAAAAATATTACACTATTTATATGAATATTCCATCTCTGTTGCCTCATTAAAAATCTTACTGGAAAAACCCAATGGGACAAAACCTCAGCTAAGGAAAAAAGAGTACAACATTTAGTCTTCAGGACCTAATCTTCTGGATTATTTTGAGTTTGTCTCTCCCTTGAAGACAATAATCTTCCTAGTTTACGCATACCAATAGCATAAATGTATTTTTCAAAAGTAGATGTAGGAAGGGATTTGGTGAATAGATCTGTAAAATTCTCACTAGATTGTACTTTTTGTACAATAATCTCACCGTTCTTCTGGAGCTCGTGTGGATAAAAGAATTTTGGAGCATTGTGTTTTGTCATGCTTCCTTTGACATATCCACTACTTATTTGTATAACACAAGCTGCATTGTCCTCATAAAGGACAGTGGGGGTTATATCATTTGTAATTCCACATGACTCACGAATATGTTGGATTAAAGATCTCAACCATACACATTCTTTTGAAGTCTCGTATAAAGCAATTATTTCTAAGTGATTTGAAGATGTAGTAACCATAGACTGTTTGACCGACTTCCAAGATATTGCAGTACCACCACAGAGAAAAACATAATCAGTCTGAGATCTGGCATTATGGGGATCAGACATATAGCCAGCATCTGAATATCCCACCAATGTCATATCTTGGTTATTTTTTATAAAGTAAACCAAGATCTTGTGAACCTTGAAATACCTAAAACTATGTTTAATTCCATTCCAGTGTCTCCTCGTAGCAGAAGCACTAAACCTTGCTAGCAAGTTTATTGCAAATGCAATATCAGGCTTGGTGCAATTTGTAAGATAAAGTAACGCACCTATGGCGCTTAAGTAAGGAACTTCTGATCCTAAACTTTCTTCGGTATCTTTTTTAGGTCTAAATGGATCCTTATCCGGTTCAAGTGATCGGACAACCATTGGTGTGCTAAGTGGATGAGATTTATCCATGTAGAATTTTTCTAAAACCTTCTCCAAGTATGCTGACTGATGTACAAAAATTCCTTCAGGGAGATGCTCGATCTGCAGGCCGAGGCAATATTTTGGTTTTACCCAAATCTTTCATTTCAAACTCCGTCTTTAGGCATGAACTAGCTTTATCATGCTCCTCTTGTGTGCCAACTAAATTTATGTCATCGACATAAACTGAAATGATACAAAAACCATACTTTGACTTCTTTATAAATACACAAGGGCACACATCGTTATTTACATAATTATTTTTCAACAAAAACTCACTCAGCCGGTTGTACCACATTCTACCCGACTGTTTTAAGCCATATAATGACTTTTGTAATTTAACACTATACATGTTGCGTGTTTCATTTCCCTTTATTTCAGGAACTTTTAATCCTTCAGGGATTTTCATATACATATTTTTGTCTAATGACCCATATAAATATGCGGTCACGACATCCATTAACTGCATATCTAAATTCATATTTACTGCCAGAGACATTAAATAGCGGAACGTTATTCCATCCATTACAGGAGAATATATTTGATCAAAATCAATATCGGGTATCTGCGAAAACCCTTGAGCAACTAATCTCGCTTTGTATCTCACCACCTCATTATTTTCATTTCTCTTTCGTACGAACACCCATCTATATCCTACTAGGATAACATTTTGAGGTGTGCGCACAATAGAGCCAAAAACTTTTCGTTTATTTAGCGAGTCTAGTTCAACCTCAATTGCTTCTTTCCATCTTACCCAATCTGAGCGCTTCCGGCACTCTGCAATTGTTTTAGGCTCTGGATCTAGATTATTAGAGATGGTAAGGACAATTATAGAGGCAAATGTGTCGTCAACGACTTTGTTACTTCTGTTGTAAGTTTCTCTTGTATCAACAAAATCCATTGCTACTTCTATTTACATCAACCAGATCGTCATCATTTCCCAATGTATTTTGATCTGGATGTTCTGCAATCCTAGTATTTTTATTATATGTTGCACGTGCATTCAAAACTAGTATTTTCGCCTTCTGGACGATTCTCTTCTGGAGATTTCTGGAGTGATTCAATATTTTTATTAGATTTTATTTTCCGCGGATTATTATCTTTTGTACCAATGGGTCTCCCACGCTTCTGGCATAGAGCATCTGTAGTAATATTATATTTCATGGAGACTTCCACTCGTTGTGGTGCATTTATAGAAGGTACATGTGATTTGGTCACTCTTTTATGACCAGTGAATGCATCTGGCAAATTATTTGCTAAATACTGTAAATTAATTAACTTTTGAACTTCAAGTTCAGTTTGATTAGTGCGTGGATCTAAATATTGTAAATTTTGTACATTCCAAAAAATTTCTCGGCATTTATTGAAGATTGGGCTTTTATCTCCCCCTAATGCCGGAAAATTTGTTTCATCGAATATGCAATCAGCGTATCGAGCTGTAAGTTGATCCCCAGTCATGGGCTCTAGGTATTTGATAATAGACGGAGATTCATATCCAATATATATACCTAACTTTCGATGAGGGCCCATAGATGTACGTTGTGGTGGTGATATAGGAACATATAATGCACAACCAAATACTCGCAGATAGGAAATGTTAGGTTCTCTACCACGCACTATTTGTATAGGGGAGTAATCATGATATGCAGTAGGTCGGATTTGAATTAGGACAGCAGCATGTAAAATTGTATGTCCCCAACATGAAATTGGTAAGTTCAAATTAATTGTAATAATGGTCTAGCGATTAATTTGATGCGCTTAATTAATGATTCGGCTAAACCATTTTGTGTGTGAACCTAAGGTACCGGATGCTCCACTTTGATGCCTAATGACATACAATAATCATCAAAAACTTTAGATGTAAATTCGCCGGCATTATCCATTCTAATAGTTTTAATTTGATAATCAGAAAATTGAGCTCTTAATTCAACAATTTTAGCAAGTAGTTTTGGAAAAGCCTGATTTCTAGTGGATAATAAACACACATATGTCCATCGAGTGGAAGCATCTATCAGGACCATAAAATATCGAAAAAGTCCTGATGTTGGATGAATTGGTCCACATATATCACCACGAATCCTATGAAGAAACATAGGAGATTCAATCCCAACTTTAGTACGTGAAGGTCTTAATATCAATTTTCCCTTTGCACAAGCATCACATATAAATTCATTAAAAGAAGGGAGGCTGTTGTTTGATACATTATGCCCAATAGAGTTAGAAATAAGCCGACGCATCATACTAAGCCCAGAATGACCCAATCTCTCATGCCATAATTTAAATGAATTTGGGTCTTTATATTTTAAGCTTAATGCAACATGATTAATAGAAGGTCGAATGTAAGTATGATATAAGCCTGAGGAGAAAGAGGGAAGTTCTTTTACAATTTTCTTTTGACTTCCTTGTGAATAAGTCATAAGAAGGTATTCTATATTATTTTCAGCCTTAGCAATTTGATCTGATATCTTTAAAACTAAGGAGTGTTCTTTGTGATTCAGGGTACAAAAGCGCATCGTTAATTACTAATTCGGTACCCTTAGGAAGAGTAAGTAAAGCTCAGCCGGAGCCCACTATCAAGATTTTATCTTGAGCAATTTTAGTAACACTCCTTTTCTTTTCATTTAAAGTTTGAAAAAATTTCCGATCTTTCAAAATAGTATGCGTAGTAGCACTATTGACCAGGCATAAAATACTCTCTTTCTCCAAAACTTGCAAACTATTGAATGTCAATGGCACACTAAAAAGAAAAATAAAATATTATAAGCAAACATAATAATGATACAATCCCAATCAATACACAACATATGAAAACATACAAATAACAAAAACAAACCGTAATTTTCTGATGGAATAAAAGAAACCATAATGAAACCAAACATAAAAATATCCAGTACTCAGACAGAATACATATTAAATCACACATTATATATCACTAAAGTCTTCCAGCTCGAGTTTCAATAAATCATCATTATCATTTATTGCTAAATTTGCTTCATGCAAACTAGCGTGATGTGATTCAGCTTGAGGAGCATTTCCTTTCTTATCCTTGAGCGTTCTTTGATAAGCTTCGACTAGGTGACGAGGAGTACGACATGTATGAGACCAATGACCAGTGCATCCACACCTATAGCAAACTTTCTTATCTTGATTAGCTTGTGGAGCATCGATGTTAATATTTTCTTTTCGACCCGTTTGTTTCTCAACACCATTACCTCGTTCTCCACCTCGAGTCAAGACATGATTACGACCGCGACCACGTCCGCGACCATGACCATGACCACCACAGTGTGGCTGATTATGATATCCTCTACCTCTTCCTCGCATATTATTATGCTCGTGAATATTTGCATGTGCTTCAGGCACTGCTTGAGTCCCAATTGGCCTAGCATTATGATTTTTCATCAATAATTGATTATGTTTTTCGGCCACTACCAAAGCAGAAATTAGCTCAGAATGTGTTGCATAATTTTTAGCCTTGTACTGCTGCTAGAGTACAAGGTTGTTAGCATGAAAGGTAGATAAAGTTTTCTCAAGCAATTCAAACTCAGTAATTTTCTGCTTACAGAGTTTAAGCTGTGAGACAATACGATGGAGGGTTGAATTATATTCAGTAACAGATTTAAAATCCTGAAAGCGGAGATTAAACCAATCAAATTGTGCTTGAGGGAGGATTATGGCCATTTGTTGGTCAAATCGATCCTTCAGGGATTTCCAAAGATTTGCGGGTTCTTTTTCTGTGAGATACTCATTTTTCAAATCTTTATTAATATGATGACGTAGAAAAATCAGTGCTTTCGCCTTCTGGGTGGGAGTGCTATTGGCTGTATAATCAATTGTGGCACTTAAATCAAACGAGACCAGATGAATCTCAACATCAAGGGTCCAAGTTAAATAATTACTCCCATCAAGAGAGAGTTCAACAAATTCTCTTTTAGTGATATTAGACATTATGAAATATGAGATTATAAATTTATTATTTATAATTGAAAGAAAAATAAATACCTTGAAAAATATTTCCAATAACGACTTGTAATATTATGATTTCTGATACAGAAGATCGTCTATAAGACGCAACTGTAGAGCATACTCTCTTCGTATAACAAATCAAGCTCTAGAGGGTAGAGGCTCGTGCTGATAACGTGTTAAAACTAGAGAAATTAGAGAAACTGTATTATTTTGGTGTATTTTTCATTATAACTGAAGCCCCTATTTATAGGAAAACTTCTGATGGCACAGTCGTAATAATACAATTAAATCAAGGGTAAAATAGTCATGCACATATAATATTATATATATTTATGCACCTCATGAGGTGCATGCACTATTATTATAACCCATACTATGTAAGTATACTTTTATATATATTGTGCAGCTAGTTTTGAAGGACCCTAATGTTTCTTTTTTTTTTTTGAAAAAAAATTCCCTTCTGCCGAAAGAAGACAATTATCCCTTCTCAGCGTCCCCTCCTTTAACCACTAGCTTCCGCTTCCCTCGTCTCCAACCAGGGCCGAGGAGGCGATTCCTCACTGCCCCACTTGCTACCGAGGGAGAGGGTCAGCAGCAGCACCGTTGCGCCGCCTTCCTCTGGCACGGGTTGGGGCCGTTGCTCCAACGCTCCGCCTCTCTTTGCGCCAGTGGAATGGCCGCTTGGTTATTTCATTTTCTCAAGTTTGGCGATGGGGATCTCGGTTTCTGTGCTCATATCTCTACTGCACGTCGCAACGCAACAAATTAAAATTTATATTTTCCTTAACTAACCTCTACCAACTAGCAGTAATGGAGAGCAAGTGTCGATCCCACGAGGAGTGTGAATCAAATTGTGAATTTTCTTATAAAATTTGAAATTATAAAAAGCGATAAATGGTGGTTTTGATTTAATAACTAAACTACCTAAAATTCTAATGAAATAAATAAAATCTAAACAAGAAAATAAAAATAAAATAAATAAATGAAAATAACTTTCTAGTTCACGGTTTCGTCTACACCCTCGACCGACTCGTGTAATCAACTTTTGTATCAAATCTCGCTATCTTATAGAATTACTAGCCCTATGCAACGACACGGTCAGTTACCCGAATTTTTCCTTAATTTTATTTTAACCGCGAGACGCTCTACGATTAAACCTGACTTCTTGTACAGTCCAGAAAAACGTTTTCAAGATTTAATACAATCAGCCGCTTTACGAATTAGAAAAATAGGCTCGACTAAGTAGTGAACTCAACCGCGTTCGTTCACTTAAATAGGCCGTGTTATCCCCGGTAGTTACCGTCTTCCGGTAGCCTCTAATGAATTAAACACAACAACAATTACGGATTGAATGTCTAATTCAGTTGTAGATATGAAAAGCCTAATCTAGGTGATCAATCTAAATAAGACTCAACACATCATGGTTAATTATTCAAAATAACACAAACAATTCCAAAAAGATATTGAAATTATCAACCATATAATCAATCAAACATCGTCAAGTCATAGGGTTCGACATTCCCGGAACTAGAAATAAAATCTAAGCTATCATAATAAATAAAAAGAAAAAATAGATAAAAGAGAGGATTAATTATCTCCCTCGTGTACGAGTGCGGCCTCCCTTCGCGATTGCCGGATCCCTCGTTAGTTATCGCGTCTCTGTTCTTTTCCTTTATTCTGCGTGGCGGTTTTTTTGCGTGAATGCGGCGTATGATCAAGGGCTGCTCCCTTTCTTTTATTAAATAGATAATGGATATCCTTCAATTGGCATATGGCTGCGTGATTAAATTCTCCTCAATTCACCAATTAGTTAATTTTCCAAAATTGGGCTTAAATAACCCATTCATTCATTATTTGGCCTTAGTAATTTACAGCCTTGTAAGACACTTCAATAATTGGGCTCTTATCAACCAATCAGAATATTGGGCCTGTTCTGTCAACATAGTATGGGGTTTCCAGCTCTGCCGGTAGCAGAATATGGGGCACTCCCGTACTGCTCTGGGTGTAATTTCGTTCAATGTCACGTCACCCATGAAAACACTCCAATATCCTAAAAATTAACCATAAAAATATCAAAGTACAATAATCCATCCAAAGAAATGAATAAAGTCGGAAAACATATAAGTGCGATAAAATCAAGCATATAAAAATACGCTAATAGTATATATATATATATATATATATATATATATATATAATGCACACTTTTTCCCGACCAATCATATTTGTTGGTGGATTTCCCCTTCTGGTGCTCGGGTTAGGGTCCTTTGGCGCAGCTGTTCGGACCGTTCCCCTTGTGCCTTCTTCTTCCCCCGATTGGCGACTTCGGGATCTTGGATGTGTACTAAGGCTCGCCTTCTTGTCAGTTTTTATCTAGCCCTTCGGTGGAGTTTTTAGCTCAGGAGTCGTTAATTGCAGATCTTTAAGTTCTAGTCGTGGGTTGCTCTGTTGTGGATTTGGCTAGTCTGCCGACCGTGGTTGGGCTCGAGTTGCCCACGTTGTGTAGGGGAGGTACTAGTCTATAGATATCTTAGGCATGTGCTAAGTTTGTTAGTGTTCTGTTTTCCATTTATTGGAGTAGGTTCTCCACTAGTTGGAGTTGTGTTCGCCCCTCGTGGGTGTTCTTGCTTTTGTGTTGTAGGTAGTCGCCTAACTTTCGGTTTCAGCAGCCTTCTGTGCACCGTTGTCGGTATCTTGGTACCCTCTTTCGGGATTAGTTTTAATCTAAGACAATAGTGTTAGTGTTCCTCCCTGATTCCACTGTGTGGTGAGCCAATTTGGCTAGTTAGCCTGCGATCTTTATCGTGTACATCCCCTTTTTGAGGAACACAATCTATCGTTTCGAAAAAATTTTTTAGAAAAAACAATATTAGTTATTACAATCATCAAAGAAAAATTGCCATATATCAGTGTTGTTGAACATCGATCGACAATTGTCTTAGTTAAGAAATTAAGGATGATCTACAGAAAATGTTTGTTATAACAAAAGTACAAGAAAATAAGGACGCGCACGATTTGTCTATTTCTTGTTGGATCGGCAATGGAGAAATTGTATTATGAGTGTATTGTCCTGAGTATGGTGTATGGTTGTCTGTTGTATGAGGTACTTCAGCGCTCCATTTATATGCGAAAAAAGTAAAAATATAATGATGATAGTGTTGATATCTGAGTTAAGCCGTGTAGGACCAACGGTCTAAGATCAGTAATCTCGCCGATGACACATAAAGCCGACTCGACACCCGGTTGGGTAGATGTCGAGCTCGAAAAGGAAAAAAGTTAATAAGAATAATGTGCGGAACAGCTACTGAGAATGTTTGTCTAATTTTTGTTGCGTTTTTCGTGTTTATTTTATCTTTCTTTTTCCCCATTTTAGGTCGTTTCTTTAGTTTTTAGTCCGTTTCGTGTTTTATTATGTGTTTTCCTTCATCTTGAGCCCTTAGGTGTTTTTCGTTTGTTTTTCCGGTTTTCTTTTGTGTTTTGTCGTTTTTGGTGTGTAGGTCAGGAGCTTTGGGCGAATTTTCTCTTCAGGAAAAGTTGGTTTTGAGAGCATAACTGGATAGATGGGTTCGTTGGTGACGCATAGCAAAAAACAGAACTCAATTCTGAGTTCGGACGAGCCCAAACGAGCTCGAAACGTAAAGCAGCGCGTAGCTGCCCAGTTTCCTTCACCGCGGCCGCAGAGGCGAGGTCGCGGCCGCGAGGGTAAAAGCCCCTTTTCTGGCCTGTGGATGTCGCGGCCTCGGGGACGGCCGCGGCCGCGGGTGTTCCTTCACCGCGGCCGTGGAGGAGTGGTCGCGGCCGCGGAGGTCGCGACGTGCAGAAATTTAAGTTCAATTTTGTTCGTTTTTTCGGGGACTTTTCATGGGGACATGTTCCCAGACCAGAAAAATCCCCCAAAAACCCATTTTTTCCCCTTCTCTTACCCTAAGAACACCATCTTGATCTTGTTTTTCACTTGGATTTCTTCATTACTTTCGGATTAATCTTGTATTTCACATTCAACTCTCAATTCTGTTTTAATCGTAAGTTTTCTATTCATTTAATCCATGAATATGATTGCTTTGATTGTTGTGGTTGATGGTGTTGAATTGAATATGAGTGGCTAATTCCTTCTGCTAGGGATATGGGATGATTGTTCTCGTTTAACGTGTATTTGTCGGGCTTGATTCGTTTGTTCTTGTGCGAGTAAATTTAATTAGGAATTGATGAATTCTTGCTTGATGATTTGATATAACCTAAGAGTGACACTTAGGTTAATTTATTGATATAATCGAAGAGTGACACTTCGATTTTGCGCTTGAATATTGATTTGTTGAGTTAGGGTTTATTGATCCTACATGATTAGTTGATTAAACACCTTCTAATTGAACTAGCGACTTTTAGAACCGAAAGGAAAAAAGTCGTAGACCTAGGCTCGCATGAGATAGATGATTTCGTAACTGAATAATCTATGGGTTTTGGATTGAAATACATGCTTGTCGGTGTCTTGTCCCTTGTTACAAAAAGTTATTGGGATTGGATACTTGGTCGGTATTGTATGCTCAAACTTGCTCGTCTATGTTCAATTCCTTGTTACGAAAAGTTATTGGGAGTGAACCGCTAGACGTGTAGGCGAGAGTGTCAATTCCGAACCGAACGATCAATTGCGTGGCTTTACGTTGCGAACTTGAATAAAGTATCCCCGATTCCCTAGTTTCTTTATTATTATTTAGTTGGTATTTTAGGATTTATGCTTTTATGCTATTTCTTAGTTGATAGTTAATTCCTCCCCAATCTAATTAGAGTGTTTAGGATTTATTTTTCTTTTTTTTGTGTTATCAATACCAATTCTAAATTCCGAACCGCCTTCCTCGAGAGATCGACCCGGGAAACGAATCCTTCGATTCGGTACTCGGTAATATAACAATTGTACACAACAGAGAACGACACTTATGTTGTTCGGGGAAACGACGTCGATCTCGTCCGAGCATCGATCCGAGAAGTGAAGACCCTGAGAACCAGAAGATGAAAATGGTCAATGTCCAGGTGATGATCCGACCTGAAGATTCATTAAGGTCGGCTCTGGCATGCGTGAAGGGTTTGAAAATCATATAATATTGTCACTTGTCCGGTGATGATTGCTGGCGAGACATGCTATCCTAGTCAACCACCCTAGAGCATCTAGATCGGTAGGGCGGCCTGTTAGTATTAAATGCCCCACATGTGTGCATTTAATGCCTGACACGTAATCATTATAAAAACCTCAGACCTCATTTAATGCTTGTTAGAGCGGCGCCGACCTGTCATTCTGGATTACTGCACGAAGCGACAGGATGAACAGTGCCAGATTAAGGATACTATAAATAGAAGACCTCCTCATTTATTAGGGGTTGGTGATTCCTTCACCAACTCTCTCTCTCTCACTGCATTTATTCTGCAAAAAAGCTTGTAGTCATTCCTAAGTGTAACAAGAGAGTCGACCCCAATATAAAAGGACGATCTCGTAATTAAGTAATAAAAGCATATCTATTTCATAAATTCCTATTCTTTCACTCATTTTATCCCTTCAAAAAATTTTTATTAACCGTTGATCAATTCCGATCGTCAATAGATAGTATGTCAGTTTAGGGGCTAGATGGCAGACACGTGTTGTCATGCAAAAATTCGACTTTTAAAGATGAGACATGCATTTTTGTTTTTTCATGATGGACCGGTTGAGTGGTTGCTTTACCGATTCTATTGTCGGCCGTTCACACACTTTAGAGAGATCGGCAGTGATCTTCTACAAAAGGATCGATAAATCATGTTGGGAGAGATCGGTATGATGCATAGCTATTGGATCTTCTACAAAAGGATCGATAAATCATGTTGGGAGAGATCGGTATGATGCATAGCCATTGGGCCAGTCGTGCGTATTTCATGGGTTGGGCATATTTGGGCAGCATATTTTGCATTCCTTTTTTATGGGCTTAAGTTCCACGATGTGTACAACAATTAATATTAACTCACTAAAATTAATGAACATTGTAAATTAAAACCTAAAGCATATGCTTACAGGAGTTTATGAAATGATATATTTATATTAGTTATTGTATATGTAAATACATGATTCACTTATTTATTATATAAAATGAGTGCAATAGTACAAAAATACATATTTTAAAATATATTATAAATAATTTTAATATTATCATAAATAAGAAAATAACATTAATAAAACTATTAAAATTGTAATACAATAATAATAAATGATAATGTAGGGTGATAATGTCACTCCATTCAAAACTTATTCGTTTTGCATGCCAAAAAAACTTATTTTATTTCTTTCTCATAATCATTCTATTATCCAATTTATTCTATTTCTATCAAATTCCATACCATTATACGTGGCACAAAAGTTACAAGATGTTTAAAAAATGAGTGCGGGCATGCACACGCGCGCACACACACACAAG
The DNA here is from genome assembly GCA_008636005.1 of Striga asiatica. Lineage (NCBI taxonomy): Eukaryota > Viridiplantae > Streptophyta > Magnoliopsida > Lamiales > Orobanchaceae > Striga > Striga asiatica. Next base: position 594,050 of record BKCP01004805.1, read on the forward strand.
AAAAAAAATCCTAACTCGCAAAACAACAAAGGCAACACAACTCAGACTAGTTGCTAAATCTCAAAAAGGATAGGAAGGGCATAATATATCAGAATCTCCCGTTAATTTATAGTTCAACTACTCATCTGTAAAAGAAACCAGAACCAGCTCGTGACAGAAGTTCCTCACCAGCATCCACACCCATCTTTATCATATCTTCATAAGCATAAGGGCCCCTCCTTGAGGTTTCAAGCACTGCATAACAAACAAAAAAATAGTTGAAAACTTGCATAAATTTCAAGTAAGTTGCAACTGAAAGTCCTCAATTACCTAAACAAACAGAGAAAATCCTCTAAGGATTTTTCAAAACGTAATTTGCATGAACAAATGTATTAGATCCAATCCTCGAAGTCCTTTTTTTTCTTTCTTTTGTAGAAACTTCTCTAAACTTTTATGTAAATGGCAAATTGCCCATTTAACAATTTTTTTATTATTATTTTTTAACTATCCCCAAAAAAGTTGTCCTCAGTGTACCTTGGGTTCCATCGGGTGATGCCACCAGTGCTTTAAAAACACAATTCCCATCCTCATCTCGACGGGCATACCCAGCAATCGGTGTCCGACAAGAACCATCCAATTTCTCAAGAAAAGCCCTTTCACACACTACAGCTAATCTTGTATCCTCATGATTCAAGGATGCCAAATAAGTTGCCTGTAGACATGAAATATTCCGAGCATACAATAACATCAAAAGGAAAAACCGTTGCCCCAGAAAATCTTAAGAAACCCCATGATTTCTTTCTAATTACAAGAAAAACAATTCCGGGTAAAATTATATATATACCATTTTGTCATCATCACATCTGCACGCAATCCCGATGGCCCCTTGGGCCACAGCAGGAAGCATATCATCAATGGATAGAACTGTAGTCACATTTTCGGTCATGTTTAGGCGCTTCAAACCTGCTAGTGCCAGTAGTGTTGCCTGGACCACCCCCTCGTTCAGTTTTCTTAGCCTTGTCTGCACATTACCTCGGAAATTCTCCAGCACCTGTAGGATTTATGCATTTATATTTAGAAGATCAAATCTACGCATTCCATTATTAATGAAGCAAGTTAATAAGGTAAACAAGAACAAAACAAATTGAGCATGCAAAAATATTGATGTGTCCATATTTCAGTATGACAATATATAACAGTTCCTTGCAGCTGATGAATCTGCCAGGAACTATAAGGGGCAGCTACATAAAAACTGCTCTGTATTCTCATACTCAACTCCTAAGGCTGATCTTTCCATTCTTGAGGTATGTGACAAATCGGAGGTAAAACTCACAAAAGCATTTCCATTGTCAGAGCTCATAGATAGATTTCTAAAACCCTTACGAATATGCATCAAGACCCTTTATAAACAATACAGGGTGTCTCATTCATAAGTGAGAAGTTATAAAATTATTTGCTAAACCAGTTAGTGGGTGATCTAACACATCTTTCAGAGTCCAAATACTCTGAGAGCATTATATTACAGAAAACTTGTTTCTAAGAGCCTGGGCTTGTTTTATGATCATTTCCTATTTTTTTAGAAAAATATATAAAGAAACATGTACAAAACTGAAGGGGTTTCAGCTAGATATACTTTATCATTGAAATAAAACTGTTTAGTCATATGCTTAATCCCCTATATCCTATAAAACATAAAAACAGCTAGCAAAATTAGGGAAAGGGATCATGAAACGTCTCTGCCAATGGGATATGAACCAGCTCAAGAGATAGAACCTTATTTAAGGTCATATAATTAGAGGTAAGAAGATGCAAAACAAAAAAAAATGCATTCAAGCGCACCACAGATTTTAAAGAGAAAAGGTAAAATGAGAGTGACCGTGACAATTGACATACAACAACGAACTCATGACAAACAAATAATGATCTCTACTATTCACTACACAATAATTACACATCATCTCGCCAATGAACCACAAACAAATTAATACCACAGCGCCCTTTACCTTTAGCGATGGATATCTATAGAGAAGTTGTGACTTCCTTCTCAAAGAAGCCGTGCCAACAACACTGCCTGCCGGAAGCTCGGGTAGAGAGTTGGCATTCAAGCAAATGAAAGCATCCCGAACATCCTCCCGAGGAAGATTGCAAGGCAGTACAGTCTTTTCAGGGAGATACGTTGGGACGTCTTTCATGGAGTGGACAGCTATATCAATATCGCCATTAATGAGGGCCTCATCTATTTCCTTGGTGAATAGACCCTTCCCGCCAATATCCGCCAGCGGCTGACTCACGATTTTGTCGCCAGTTGTCTTAATGACCACGATTTGGATAGCCCCATCCTCGGTTAGCTCCGGATGTGAACTAATCAGTTTATCTCGGGTTTCATAAGCTTGTGCGAGAGCAAGTGGGCTGTCCTACAAATAATAGGACAAAGAGGAAATCAGTAAAGAATCGAAACAAATTGATTACATAGAAATATTTGAATAAAAAGTCCATTTGTAGGTTAATGGAATACGAGTGTTGGCATAAAGGAAAGCAAGGTATACGAACAAGATAAAATCGAATATAAAACGATCAGAACTCGTAACAGATAACACATGTGTGAGTATTGCTAGACCACAAAGCAATTCAAATGAGGAGAAATCACACACACACAGACTCATAAAAAAACACAGTTTGAGGAACACTCGAAAATTGCTGATAATGAAGTGGAACAGAAAGAAGCGTACACAAAATTGAAAAATGCAACAGAAAATTAGTAATAATTCAACTTTCTCCTGAAATAAACTGAAGCTCAGTATATCAAACCATAACATGGCCATTCAAAACGCACATGAACTCGAAATCAGAGCAACTTTATAATTAACATTTAAATTATCAAAATGTAGAAAACAAAAATATGGCAAAGAGAAGAAACTTCACCTGCCCCTGGTGCCAATTCTGATCACGGCAGTCTTTGTTTCAGTATTCTCCTCGACCGGCGCCACCGAAGCAAACGTGACACAACTTCGACCGCGCTTGGAGTCTGTAAGAGCTGGACATTTACAAGTGCCGAGCAAAGCGAAACCAAGAGCTGAAACAGAACCAGCCATGAAATTGCTAGTGATCGGCCTTGCGTTTGATGGAAAATGGACTTGATTTACAGTGGCCATGGCCATCTCCACTGCCAGCTGGAGCGTAGAAGATGAATGAGGATAGCGTTGAAGGGTAAAATCTATGCGAAAGAGGTTTTGGATTTTGGTCCGAAGCCTCTCTATTTTCCCATCTAAGATTTTTACACCCACATTTTTGATTGGGCTTTTAAGTTATCCTGATAGGTTCGCCCCATTAGCAAAAGACTAAATTGGGCCCACTTATCTCAATATCACTTATTATAATCCGTCTTAAATAGAGATTTCCACAAATATTTTGATAGAATCTATAATTTCATATAATTCTTGTACTAGTGCATAACTCGTGCGATACACGAGGTGGATAGATTTAATATTGTTTACTTAATATTATTACTATATTCATGAATAAAAAAATTAAATAAATAGAATAAAAAATTAATATTATATATGATTAAAAATCTTCTTGTAGACAATTTTTTTTGCTTTGTAGGCACACAATTGTTCCCCGCAAACTAATATTTTTAAGCTCTTTCGCTTAGTGGCACGAGAAACAACTACATACAACTGAACACCAGCTTCTTCAAGAACATGCCAAGATGTGATAAAGACTAACTCTGGTTCTTGGCTACATACAACTGACATTGACTGAACACCAGCTTCTTCAAGAACATGCTAAGATGTGATAAAGACTGACTCTGGCTCTTGTTAATCGTCATGACATAAGAAACCATTAAGAGAAATTGCCTCCGCTGAAATTTGAAAGGTACTCTAACGTCGGAAGGTGTTAGAGTCATCCGAGGTATCAACACATTCTCTCCTACATTAGATTCTGTCAATACCTTACATTCAAACACATGAGTGGAGAGCTTTATGATAACCAATCCCGTACTATTGTACCCTATAGAATGGTCAATGTTCCGCAACAACATAACCGTGGTTCCTATCTTAAGATTCAACTCATGGCTCGACACTCTACAACATCTGATAGTATTAAAAAACCCAGGGGTGTGGAGATCGGATAAAAAATCATTATTGAAATCAGATTTGCACGTACTATGAGAGCACAAGTATGTTTGACCATTAGTCAAGTTCAAAGACGTCATGTACTCATTCATAGACTCAACCAACTCCAACGTTGGGGCTAGTATAGCCTATCCTTCAAATAACTAGAATCATCAGTTGCATCCTTAAATATTGGATCGGTGATCCCAACAATTGCAGCGATAAGATCATCAGTAGGCTTCAATAATATATCACCAGGTATGTCTATCAAGGCACATCTATCATTGAATTCCGCAATGGTTCCATCTCCGATGTTTGGTATCGAATTAGCAAAAGCTGTTAGCTCCTCGCTTTCATCCGAATCACCAATGCTCTTATATTTTTTGTGAGCCTCAACACAGTACAGTCAGCCCATATGTCGGAAGAATTAATTGCAATATTCACAATATCCTGACGGCTCTACTTTGAAATAACCGGGAGGATCTGTCGGAAGTCCACATGATGAAATAGAATTTTCAAGTAATTATTGTATTCAACCTCAAATTTGTGTTCAATTATTTGAATCGTACACAACATTATGGGTAGCTTTTTAGTTCTAGTGACATCCTTGATCAGACCGAATTCGCACCTCATGTTGAATTGAATTAAATAAGTATAAATCGTATATTTGTGTAATAAAAAATTTAATCAAAAGCAGGATGAGTAGACAACATAGATCTGCATTGAATTTATAGGGGAAGAACAAAGTATATTTTAGATCAATTCCATAAATATTTGATATGAAAATATTTTAACAAACACAATAAATTGCCAATGATTCATGTCAATTTTTAAAAGTATGCAAATAACACTTGTTCTATTTTGTATTAAAAAATATTTACTTTATGTAATTCACATGCTTTTTTGGTTAATATGATGCTATTATATTTTTTTTCGTATTTGTTTATTTATATGTTGCAAATGAATTGGTGATATGCAATGTGGTTATGTAATATTTTATTTTGAGATTTTTTAGCAATTATATTTTGGTTATTTGCTAATCAATTAATAATTTGATTATATCGGGTATATTGAATCAAATCGATAATATCGAATTTTTTTTATGTAGATCTCGCGTATTTTTTTGTTGTTTCATCAATTTGGCCACTTGAAAGGAAATTGTGAAAGTTTTTTGTTAAAGAATGATTAATACGATATACAATGCATTTTTATAAGATCTCATTAGAATTTTGACTTCCAATCCAATCATTTATACGAAAAATATGGGTCATATTATTTTTCAGATTTCTCATACCGAAAATATCGAATTGAAAGCTTACAAAAAATAAAAATAAAAATACAAAGACACACATTTATTCTAAAATAATTGGTCATATTATTGTTTAGATATTTTATACCAAAAAATCGAGACACCCTTTATCATACTAACAAATATTGAACAATGCATTTCACACAAAAAAAATATTTGAAATGTTGTAACAAAAATTTAATTAAATCGAGACCCACTGATTATACAAATAAAAAATTGACCATCTCGAGACACACATAGTATGTCAAAATATTCATTCATATTATCTTGTCGGAGTTGCGATAATTTCATTATGGTAATTTCACACAAAAAATTAAAATAAAAATTGAGACCCACGCGAAAAACCAATATATTGGTATGTGAATTTCAGACAAAAGTATACCATATATTAATTAATCTCCCAAGAAATTTCCTAAAAACCTAAATAAATTTGTCAACTTTATACCATATATTTATTAATTTATTTTTCCTAGAAACAGACATCAAATACCAAAAATAAATTCGTCCACTTTATACCATATATTGATTAATTTATTTCCCATAGAAGCAGGTGAGGGAAAATGATATTGGAGCCTTTAATGAAGATTTCCTTGTGAAGCAACTTCGGAAAGTTATTACTAAACCTAACCTCTTAACGAGTAGAATTATAAGCGGTAGATATTTTAGTGGGTAAAAAACTGTTTGAGGTGAAAGCTAAGAGTGGGACTCTTAGGCTTTGGAAAAACTAGTTAGGAGTTAGAGAGCCTTTGGTTTTAGGGTGCAGGTATAAGGTTGGGGATGGGAAGTCAATTAACATCTGGGAATCCCCTCGGATTCTTAGAGGATGATTGGATATAAAAAAATTTGGTTTTGTTTAGATTTTTTTGTTTGGTTTGGTTAATTTTGAAAAAGTTGGTATGGTTAGTTGTTAGTGGGTATATTAAATAATATTTAAAATAAAATGATTAAAGTTGATTTGATGTAAAGTAGGTGAGAAAAAATTTGAAGTGATGATTAGTTAAAATTATTTGAGTGGATGAATAGTGAATTAAGATAAGATGTGTGTAATTTAATCAGGTTGAGTCAATTAGTTAATCAATAAGAGGATGAGTGGGATAGAGACCTCATCTATCAAACTTTTCATCCTCTTGATGCTCAGGTCATTTTACAATTATCTCTAAGTCACATGGGCTTAAGAGACAAGCTTGTTTGGCACTGGACTGAGAAAGGTGACATTACTGTGAAATCTGTTTATCAAGTCATTTTGACAAATCAAAAGATAAGCAGGACAAAGCTGAATCCAGTGCTTCAAGGGCTAAGCCGTAACAAATGCGAGAGAAAACTTGAAAATTACCTGTCAAGAGCAAATTGAGGATTTTCATTTAGAAATGCTGGTTTGGATTTCTGAGCACTAAGAAATTACTTTGCTTATTGAGTGTGATAAAATTCGGTTCTTTGTCGCCAAAAAAAAAACCAATTGATTAGGACAAGTTGAACTATCACTGATTCATTAATATTGTATACCATACTTCTTTTTTTTTTCTTTTTTCATTTACCGGTGTGTATCACTTATTTTTAACCTTCAAACTCTAAACGTATGACTCTCGGTACATTCACCAAATTCACATAACCCTTTCGGTGCTCTGAAAAATTCTTCTCTTCTTCAGCATGTATTTTATAAAGGTGGAGTATTTTCATTTTTTCAAGGTTACAGATAAATTAATAATTCACGTTAATTATAAAACCAAACAGTGTGTGGTTACAAGAATCAGTTTGGTTCTGTTATCAATAAACAGTTTCTCAAGTTTTCAGTTTTGGTTTCTGAGATTCGGCTTTGAACCAATTTGCTCACACTAGCCACAGCTTATGAGCCAATCATTACACAACTGAAAATGAACAAGCAGCATCAACACAGCATTATAAGTAATTACTAGTTGGTTATCCTAATAGATAATACACGAAAATCCTCTCCAGAAAACTGAAGAACATTGAATAATCCACAAATATCAAAATAATCCAAATAAACAGCACACAAGTGAATTTACGACGAACAATGAAAGAAGAAGACACTTGCAATTTCTTCACATTTTAAGGGGGAAGATCAAAATAACCACTTTATCAAGAGTAATCAATCTATCAACACTACTATCCAAACGAAAACGGCAGTACATGAACTTCAAAACAAATTAATCAATACTGACAATTTTTGGATATCCCAAGTATAATGCTACACAGCCAAACAGCATTCCTACATCAATATCCAGCTACTCCAATGTCAAAATGCCAACATAAAAAATACACATACACAACAAATACCATCACACTTCCAGAGAAACAAACACCATTCACAATAACAATAGTTTTAATACGCAAGTTGCCTTATAATGCTCAAATTTTGACACTGGAAACATTTACATCTATAATGAGGTAAACTTCCATAAGTTAGAAAAATTACAAGCAGAAACAGCCGCTATAAGCCAAAACATTTACATTTAATGATATTAACTTCTACAAGCTATAAAAAAAACTTTAGGAGGAAACTGTGCCATTATAAGCCAAAGTTTATTCAATCGGATACAATGTGTAGAAGAAAACATGAGCAAATAAACAGAAACTCTAATCACAAGTGGGTGCCAAATAATAAATTATATAAACAAACTCTAGAAGTTTTTAAAAAATGCACGATTTTTCCTATCAAAAGATAAATTAACATCATAACAACATCTTAGATAGGACTCCACATTATATGACAACTAAGAAGAAAATACCTACAATGAAATTTTCTGAGCGATAGAGAAGTATGGAACTAAGAGTTAATGGAACAAACATTTCAACCACACACTGTTTCAGTTTCAGAAAATATAACAAAAGACATACAGAAATATATTGCTACTTTAGAAAGAAGAAGAAAATTGGCATCGAGTGTCCAAATGAAGCAGAACACCCAAACTTCAAAACGAGTTCCTCAAATTAGAAACTAGGACAAATAAGATTGAACGAATTTTCTGATACCACAATTCTAATGCAAGATCAATATGAATCATTATACTTCATTGAGCACATCATACAACTTATGGTGATATAAAAATTTCACATCCACAATGACTACAAAGAAATTAAATTAGACCCTTCGAGAAACAAACTCAAATTGCTCAACTATCTTCCAACAAAATTTTCATCACATTTTGTTATCTTTAATTCACTTATCATCCAATTAGATTGAATGAAATGATATACAGATTTGTACAGGAACAATAATCAGACTCATCATCTTAAACCTAGCACTGCATAAATATATTTTCCGAACACATCAAGACCATTCAAAATAAAGCATAAAGTAATTCCAGAACAAAAATATTCATGCTGAAGAAGTTCAAATGTAACAACAAGAAATATCCAGAAATGTCAAGCACACGAGACATTCCATAACAAAATTAACCCTATCCATCCATTCAAATATAATTCAAAAGCTCATAAATAACTCCATTAAAAAACAGCTAACACTGAAACACAACTCGAGCACAAGATTTAACCTCCACAGCTTCTAATACTTAGAACCTGAGCTTCGAGAAAAACCAGCGGTTCTTGCCAGTCTTGAACCTCTCCTCGAACCTTCCCTTGATCTCCTTGCAGGCGGTAACCTTCTTGTCGCGCGAGACCAGGGCGTCGGCGGTGACGATGTCCTTGAGATCCACGTCGAGGGTGTAGCGCGTGGGCATGATGTGGTTGTAGTTGACCACCTTGATGAAGGCCTTGACGCGCGACTTCTTGGCCTGCTTCTTGGCCGAGTCCTTGCGGATGACTTTGCTGGGGTACTTGGCGATGCCGGCGACGAGGCAGTGGCCGTAGGGGCGGTCGCGCGTGCCGTCGTCGAAGTTCTTCACGATGGTGGCCTTGTGACCGGCGTACTTTCCTTGGAGGAGGATCACCGCCTTGTTTGGCTTAAGGAACTTCACCATTTTTGCGTGTGTGTGTGTGTGTGCTGTGCGGGTGGAGATGGTGGCGATGTGAAGTATGGCCGTAGGGATTAGGGTTTCAGCTGGAATTGATTTATATACTCGCAGGTTGGGGTTGAGTGTTGAGAACGAGGGTTCCTTTTGAGGTAAATGGGTTTCTCAACTAATGGGCTGAGAGTTGAACGGCCTTATTTACCAATTTATTAAAACGAATTATAATATTTATGGCCCACAAAATTAGGGCCCAATGAAGGGTTATTGATCCAATAATTAATCGGGTGGAAATATAGATTCCAGTTTGGATCCAATTGCAATTCTATCTTTCCCTTCAAACAAGACGGCGAATAATAACTGATTAGCTTCAGAAATATCTCAACTTTGGCTTCCCTTTTCGGTTCTTTGATGTTTGGTTGAAAACCAGTACAATTATTTAGGAAATGATAATATCCACCAGCCCCCTTCACCACCACACTCTTCCTTGCGCCGGAACTCCGACCTCCGGCGACACTTCCTTCCGGCGACAATGTGAATTCCTTCCAAGACCCAGAAACCTCTGCTTCTCGAACGACTTAGTCCGGCCTCTTTTCTTACAGATGCCTTCTTGTCGGAACTCGCTGTTTTCTCGTATGGCTGTCGGCTCGGTAATTATTTTAATTTCCTAAAGAGTTTAACGACCCTAAAAAAGTTGAATGAGCTTTTGGAATTTTTTTTGTTTGGGTTACTGTGTACAAGAGCCTTTGTGTTGTCTAATTCTTGAATCAAGTGTTTCTACCGACCTAGTAATGGGCTTCCTTGCTAGGTCAGGATAAATGATATAGAACGGGGAGTGTTGAAATTGTCAGTATAAGTGTACTGGTTCTTGCTCCATTTCATTTTTATATTTCTAGTTTTTTGAAAGTTAAGGTTTTTGGCTATTGTATTTAGTTCTAGTGCAACATTACATTTGTATTGATTGACGTCTTTTATCCTTTATCATCTTCACTAGTACTGAATCTGTGCATCATACTTAAGTAGTTACTCGATTTGAATAAGCAGTTGATGGGCTACTGCATTTTTACTTGCAGAATGTGAGTGAAGATACAGATGATATGTTTGATGACTTGTTCAAGAAGTATGGGAAGGTAGTCTATAGAAGAAACGATCAAAAGCCCGTCAGTGAAGAGGTTGATGAGGATGCAGAAAGCTTGACTTGTAAGCTATCCCTACTTTTTTTTTTCTTTTTAAGTTTAGATTAGCTTAGCTTAAAACCAGATTTACTATATATAGTGTTGTTATGCTCATACTCCTCCGGTAATGTTATTAGTTGTATTATCTTCAACATAGTCTAGTTGAAATAAATTTCTAGCAGGATTTTTGGAATCCTCAAGATAATACGGAATTGAGGTCAAGAATGAGTTGGATTTTGGTATGCTTTGAGCATCAGGAATGCCGTTTACATTGGCATTCCATTTTCTTCAATTTGTAAAATACTGTTTCGTTTCAATCAGCATTTTGGAGGGACCCAATTTATTTTATGGAGATTTTCTTTGTGGGTAAATGCAGTTGCCATGGCATTGGCTAAGGTTGCGAATGATGTGAAGGCGGCAGATATAAGGCTTCTCTTTGTGAAGCCTCTTGTTTACTGGACTCGTTTTTTTATCATTGCCACAGCATTTTCTAGGCCTCAGATAGATGCAATTGGGTAAAAAGGCAGTTATTGGCATCTTTTTACTGTCACAGTTCATTGATTTAATTCATCACCACCCAAAACTTTTAAAGAAACTTTTATGTTTGTTAATTCAGGACGAGAATAAGGGATTTAGCTGAGACAAAATACGGGAGAACATCAACTGGGGACTTCAAACCCAACTCCTGGACATTGCTGGACTTCGGTTAGTTTGTTTGTCTTTTCTTAAATTGGTGATACAAGAGAAATAGACATTCAGCGTATGTAATCAAGAAATAAATTAACTTAACTAGGTTCGTTCGTATCTGCTTTATTGATTGATATTATAAAATCATCTACTAAATTAGTCTAGGTGAAGATGTTTTAGCCTGTATATATGATAATTAACGAGGTTCGTTCGTATGTACTTTAATTCCAGGTGATGTGGTTGTACACATTTTCCTTCCCCAGCAAAGGGAGTTTTACAACTTGGAAGAGTTCTACGGCAACGCAACACCTATTGTGTTGCCTTTTGAAGACCAAAAAACCCTTTCAGAGTTGACAAAAACCAATCAATCATGAGTGACAAAAATGACATTCTACTGGAAAAGGCTGTCTAGAACAAAAATGCTGTTCATGGCTCTTGTAATATGTTTGTGACCAAGATCAATTATTCTTGTTTCTTTGGAGTGTAATTTAAATGACGTTGGAAATTCTATGCGCTCATTTTGCTTGTCAAAGAAAGTCTAATCACAGATCACTGTGCCTGAAGGTGGACTGTGATGTAGCAACAATAAACACAAATGTCATTCCAAGCTCAATCCACCAAAATAACAAACTTTCAGTTCACAAATGAATCAGTCAGCCAGCTACACAGGCTAGGCGGACTTGACAGCTGGGCTGCGCCTAGGCTTGGACCTAGACGCTCCTAGGCGAGTTTTGTGACAATTTTTCATTTTTTTTATTTTTTTCTAAATACTAATTACAATATTTTATTATCATATTTTCTTATAACATATTAATATTATTATATGAACATAGGTGTGTCGATTTATTATAAGTTGAGATAATTTTATTTTGTAAGTAGTAAAAATAAATAAAATATATTATATTTAATCTTAATTTCTAAACCACGTCTGAGCGCTGCCTAAGCCTCACCTAGGTGCTCTACTGACTAGGCACTAGCTCAACGCCTAGCTACTTCTAGAATTCTATTAGTATAATCCCTTTATATTTATCTAATGAATGGACAAGGCCAAAATTTCAAAATTTTCAAATCAGGAAGCTTATATTATGGAGTATATGACTTGCAATTCATTCCATCCTCAAATTTATCAAAATCGGACCAAAATACCGGACGGTTCAATAGCTCTTAGCCTCTTACCATAGTCCAAATTAACTCTCAGTAGCATGATTTCACAAAAAGATGATTATGATTCAACACAGTACTTTACCGCACACAAGCAAAATCTGATACATGTGCATCCTTCGTCACCAACAAAGAGCTACTAGAAAGGTACTTAATCTCAAAATGGTACAAAGATCTTAAAAGTTTCAATAGAGTACTCTCAGCTTGCCACCCACCTGTGAATCTCACCCAAACATCACACCACACTATGCTCAGTGGCTTCTTTTAGCTCATCTAATGATTTTAAGGCTTACGCGCAGGTGAGGTAGATCTGCTCGTGCTGCTGCTGCTAGGACTTCTTCCTCTCACAGGCCTGAAACAACCGTGATTATATATATAAATACATAAAAAATAGTAACTCTAACAAATGGTAAATAAAAAATTGCTCATGAAAAAGCCATTTTCACGTCATTAAATAATTACGAATCCAAAAAGTAAAAGTATAAGAATAAAATAAAATAGACAAACTACCTTCTAGGACTACGGCTCCGTGATACTCTTCTCGGTCCCTGCAATAGATTTAACCATAAATACTAGTTAAGGTTTAAGACATCAACCAGATAAATTGATAAGAGTTGATTATTTAGAGGGTACAGACCCTGCGCGGGCTAGGTGATGAAGAATAAGACCGTCTAACGCGTCTAGGAGGTGGGCCTCGGCCTCTGTATTGTACAAAAGCAAAATAAATGAAAAACAAAATAGTAAGAAAATCGAACTTTTCCAGCCAAATATCACTCTTTTTTCCTTGTTAAATAACTATCACCCAGACAAAATCAATGAAAATAGATCTATGAAACAATTAAAGAAAATTAAAATGGATGTGACAAATTGTTTGCATTTTACCTCCTTGGAGAGAGGGATCCTGATGGAGAACGAGCTGGCCTCCTCAGAGGAGAGCGACTGCGTGGTCGACGACCAATCGGAGACCTCCGCGGAGGACTCCGAGCACGTCTTGGGGACCTAAGTGGATGAAAAATTTGTTCGGATAGGTACAAACATCCTTCAGAATAATAGGTTTCTTGAGGCATTCTATGCAACAATATAATCTATGTGCATTAAAAATGCAGACACAATATTAAATGTAACATGGTGCAGTGACGTCTCATGATTCTTCTCCATCGCATTGTTTTCAGAAGCTTTGATCAATGGATAGCACATTCAAAACGATATCATCTTTGAAAAGAACTAAAATCAAACTATTAGTATGCATGCAAAGACATCTCATGCCTTCACACAAGAAATGTGTGGCAAAAGGATATATGTCACAAGCTGCCTGAAGTAGATTTCAGTAAAAAAGTGTAACTGTTTCAAAAAAAGAAAAAAACACGCCCCACATAACCAATTTAGCAAATTTCTTTCCCTAATATAGAGTTTGCATATTAACCCTTCAATAGAGCTATTATATATTGTTGCACATACAGAAAGATGCTATGTGCTTTCAAGATGACATTCGAGCATATTAAAATGATAGACAGGTAAATATAACATTTTCCCGTGCATCATACGTCACGACAAGAGAGAAGAAATTATAGAACTATAGTGATACATGCAAACGAGGGACTGCAAGCAAAAGCAAACTTTTCAAGAAAACGAGGATCTTTTGCCTTACGACCTTCATAAATAAAGAATACGAGATAATACCATCACATAATTTCTTTCCTATGAGAAAAATATACACATAATATTGGTAAATAATAATTTATTCAAGAACGTAAACGCATCAACAATAGCATCTCGGGAAGAAGAAATCAAATGTCAGTAATTTATCACCTTCGTCTCGGCGGCGGAGGAGATCGCCGACGAACTGGACTACCACGCATCCTTCTTGGTGATCCTCTGCTCAAAAACAAGGCACACCCAAATAGATGCCCGTGGATTAAAATTTTTTTTAAAAAAAAAAGTAAAGTGGGAAAGAAAAACATGCACAGCTAATTCAAAACATAATAAAAAAATCCAACCTTTGAGGTGACCGGTAACGCCTCGGAGGTGAAGAAGGAGAACGACCTCTGCCAGGAGATCCCAGCCTCCTCCTTGGAGGCGGAGAACCACCTCGCTTGTAAGGAGAATCTGGACGTCTACGGGGTGGGGGAGATCCTCTTCGAACTACAGGAGATCTTCTTTGGGGAGGTGAAGGAGGTTTCCTCCTAGGGGAAGCTAACGACAAAACCGATTTATTTATTTTTTTTTAAATAAGTAAGGTTGGCAAGAGGAAAAAACGTGTAATTCAATTGGCAGCTTTGTAAATAGATGTCACCTTCTCTGGGCCGCTTTGGCCCATCTTTGTCGCCATCTGCAGAAGCATCCTGAGATTTCGGGCCGTCTCTCCTTGATGTGGTGACAACAGCTTTAGATGGAGATGGAATTTTCTTTCTTTCAGGTAAAGTGAACTTCACCCATACAACTTTGCCATCAATTTGAGCCTGCACGAAACATGGGATGGAGATATTAAACTGCAAACCGAAGGACAAGAATTAACTAAATATCGAGTACGAATAAAAATAAAATCATACACCGTCCATGTATAGTTGTGCCTTTTCAGCATCGGCCCTATTTTTTAACTCTACATACGCAAATCCTTTCGGAAGGTTAACCTGTAAACAAGAATGGCATCAAAATCTAAGGAACCGGGTAGAGGTTTTTTTCTAAAATGAACATGAAACTGGTAACCAGAACACTTACAGCATGGTCAATGGCCAGCCGTACATTAACCACTTCACCAAAATTACCTGTGAAAGTACAACGATACAGCAATAGGACATAACTTTAGAATCACGATAAATAGATAACTGGAATGAGCTATGGTGAATGTAATATCATATATCGGAAATAGATAACCACAACTTATATGACGTCAATGTATGATGAGTAGCCGCCATACCAAATATTTCCTTCAAATGACCCTCGTTCACATTCCTGCTCAGCTGATCAACATGTAACACAAGGGATTCAGGAATCGGAGAAGCTTTCCTGGAGACAGATCATAGGTAAACATACATAGCATAAACGCTCACATAATAATCACATTTGGAAGTAGAACCAAAAATTATGTCAAGAAAAAAAAAATCCAAAGAAGCAAAGGAAGAGCCAAAGATGGTATACAAAAAAAAAAAAATACTAGCATGCAGATAGAATAGAATGAAACAGATGTTGGAAATCTTAAAGCAACGTAATTATAGCAATAATTATAGCATGGAACCCCTAAAACAGTAGCAACATTTAATTCCAGTCACAATATTTTTTATTCTTTATTGTCCAAAAAGATGGGATCTGGTGGATGGGAGGGAATGCAAATAATGACAAAACATCAACTCACGGCAATATTGTATATCCTAACCTGATATTGCAAAGCACCAGACATGTTCATTGACAACAGTATCACTTAAAATTTATAATTTCCTATGCTTATGCATAGAACAAGCGAAATCAGATATAAAAGTATCACAAGCGCATTATGTTAGTACATGCACATAAAAGGACTGATACGAACGTACATAACTCAACTGAGCCTTAACATATCATAATTTTTATGTGGTTCAGCAGTCGACATTTTCCCTCTCATGTACCCAAAATTCTTTACAGAACAATAATTGAATTGAATTCATAAGGTAATATATCCACAGAAAGACCAAAATTGTGAGGGAAAAATTAAAACAAGGTTTGAAGCATGATAATTTGAAAAAAAGAAAAATGGAATTGCTGGACACCATCAATAACTAGGTTGAAACTTGAAATTACATGGAATTCTTAGCTGCCACCAACAACTAGGGTTGGAAAACATAGAACTATTTGCCACCATCAACAACTAGAGTTGAAATAACATCAAAATTGTTTGGCACAATCAACAAATTAAAGTAACGGAATTCATCTTTTTACTCAATCAAGAAATAACTAACCGTGGGGGAGGGGAAGTTCTCTTAGTTTTTTGTGGTGGAGAACGTCCTCTTTTCACTCCATCAGCAGGGCTATGCAAAACCCAACAACAAAAAAAAAACGTTAATAGCAGGCAATCCAAGAAAAGTGAGACATGACAATTTTACAAGAAATTCAATGATTCTATCCAACCAATAGCAAAAGGCTGTATTTTATCAATGTAATATTTATAGTTAACAATTACAACCCTACGTCTCTACAGTTTGCATTATCAAGGGGATGATAAAATCTAAAAATGAAGTTCAGACANNNCTAAAGAATCTGGGCTATTGATTAAAAAAATGAAATGTCTTACGACTGAAGGATAATGGTTCTTAGCATCCACCGAAAAAATAACAAATTTCAAATGTATTAAAAAATCTAGGCTTATTCCTCTTTTCCTTTGCATGGCCGGTGTCATCAAGCACAGCATGTATCTTCGGCATTAACTAAAAAGAAAAAAGAAAAAATACATTAATACGGTAGAACATAAAATTAACCTCTTCCGACGAGGAGTAGGGCTAGGGCTCCGAGAGCTACTTCTGCGAGATGAAGATGAGACTGATCTTGAGTTGGAGCGAGAACGAGAACGGGACCTCGACCGTTTACTGGAGCGCGACGAGCTCGAGTAGGAAATCGAGCGCGAACGAGAAGAGACTGAACGTCGCGATACAGGGGAACGCGAACGCGAGCGAGAGCGGGATGAGGAGCGAGAGCGAGAGCCTGATCGAGGGCGACCGCGACCGGGTTTCACCATTGGAGCAGTGCGCAGAGTGAAATGCTTCCGTAAACCCTAGGTTCAGTGAAGAAGTGTGAGGGGGGTGAGGACTGAGGAGGATAGAGTTTTGGGCTTTACCAAATCAAAATGTCCACTAGATAGAAGAATGGGCCTTGGACCACTCGTAGAAATTTTTTAGAAAAATACACCGTTTTTTCTTTTTTTTTTTTTTTCNCAAGATAAGATTAAACACATAATTATAACTAGAAGTCGTCCAAAAGTCGAATCTAATAGGAGGGCATCCACGTCTAACCACCACAACGCACCTACGATAATACTAACTCCCAACATGAGAATTCCTTTAAACTGAGGATTATAACCTAAGAACACACCCGGTTATGCTCTTAAATCAATCTTATCCTTGGCACAGTACCTAAGATGAGGATAACAGAGACAACCAAAAGTTCTAAGGTGAGTATAGGTGGGTGTGTGGCCATATATAGCTGAAGAAATGGGGAGTTGTAGGAGATGGTCTTGTTGGAATCCTATTGATCAAATAAATGGCATTAGAGAAAGCTTATTCCCAATATCTTTTTACATCTTAATCTTGTGGTTTAATTGGTCTTCAACTAAGTTTTGGAACTGAATAAAGGCTTAAGTGTCTGACTTGTGTTTAAGAAAGTAAATCCAAACTATATTTGAAATAATTATCAATAAAGGCTACACAATAGGACAACCAAAGGTGGATTTAATAGGTGAAGGGCCCCATAGGTGTGTATGAATTTGAGAAACATTAGCATTAGTGTAAAAAGGTAATTATGTGACTTTGCTTGAACACAGTCTGAACAACAAGATTCTTTATTTTTAGAATTTCAAAGAGAGAGAAACGTCTCTCTTTTTAGGAAGAAGCAAGCAGTCACAATAAGTTGAAGCAGAAAGTGGCAGAATTACTTCATCAATCCAAGCAAGTTAGATGCACATGAACAAATCTTAAAATAAATAAATAATACAACTTTGTATGGACCTCAGTTTTCAAAGCCCACAACATCATCATGTACAATACACTCAGCATGCACCTCAAAATTTGTCTAAACCATCATTTCATTGTACAACAAACCAACAAGTCCCACCTTAACACCCCTTTGACTCGGATTTCCTTCTCTTGGGCTCGTTTTCCCCCAACTGCAGCGAAAAACTAAGGTCCTCACCACCATCATTCCTCAATACTGACAGATTCTCGGTTTCCAACGTATCAATCGGCTTGCTGTTGAAGCTGGTGATGAAAGGGTGTTCCTCTAGACAAGGGCCCAATGGGCCTTCGGCCGGGGAAGAGTTTATGTCAGGCCCGCATGCACGGTCCTCAAGTGGGATTTGCTGGATGTTAAGGCCCAATGGCTCGGACTTGTCCTTTGGGAGCATCAAGTCGGGGGGCGAGGAATCTCCCGCGCTGGACCCCACCACTGTCATTGAAGCTGCCCTTTGCTCTTGTACCGCAACTGTAACAAATCCCGAGATAAATAAACATTAGAAACAATATTTCGAAACAACAATTCGACTGCTAATAATAAATTAACGACTTGTGCGATGAAAGTGAACGGATTTTACACGATGCTACAGTTTGTAAACAAAGCATAAAGATAACAATTTTTCTTGTTAGTTTGAAGAGGAATTGATATTAGAAATATGTCCAATAAAATATTATAATTTGTCTCTAGCCGAATGATCCCCTTTTGATCCTATAACTGCGTGAACGTGTCACATCCACGATGAGACTGGTCCCCATTTTAGTAGAGAGACTCAAAACTATGAATATGAATCAAGAAATCAATAACAGACAAAAGAATGATGATGACGATGATAAAAATATAATTATACTTGAATATTTTACATAATAATGTCGCAAGAAGAAAACTTTTTAGCACTATGACAATATTATCCATAGAAATACACAAACCAACGATCAACTACAACAACAACAACAACACAGCCTTTTAGTCCCAAGCAAGTTGGGGTAGGCTAGAGATGAAACCCAAGAGAACCAATGGTAAGAGAAACACAAAAAGGACTCAAAACAAAAGGAAGAGATTGGAGCAAAAGAGAAAGGAGGAGAAACCAACGATCAACTACTCCATTTATTTCTTCTTACTACAGAACTCAACCTAGAGCTCGAACATATTTGAGCAAACAATCCTATTAGCTTAAGAGCTCAAGTCATCGATAGCTAATGGCCTTAACATGTAAGAACTGGCAATTATACGCACAATATAGTAACACTCTCATGCAATAGTTAGATATATATATATAAATAGAGGATGCTAATATCTACACAGTTCAGCAAGCAAAATACAAAGCTGCACACAAAATCACAATTATAAAT
>BKCP01004805.1:624800-641500 GCA_008636005.1 Striga asiatica
CTATAAAAGCAGGGTTGGTATCGGTTCAGTAACCGAACCGATAAGGCCAAACTGATACCGAACCTCCATTTTCGGTAACAGTAAACTAGGCAACCGAAACTGAAACAGAACCAACTTGTAGTCGGTAACCGAAAAAAACGAAAAAAACCCAAAAAAGAGCCCAAGCCCAAATATGAAATACTTGATGCCCAAAATCCAAAATGCACAACTTTGAAGTTCTACATTCAATCACAGGCACAACATATGTAATCTTAAAAGTTAAAACAAAACATGCATTGTTCAAATATTCAATCACCAATAATACTTAATACATCCAAATTCAATCACCCTACAACATTCAAGTTCTAACCCCAACATTCATTCACCAATAATACACAACTTGCAAGAACAAACATTCGTCCACCATGATTAAGTCCAACAACTAAACAATAATTCAAAGTTCCAACATGATTAAGAAAATAAACAAATAAAAAACGCAACAATAACATCAAGTTCAACATCACCAATCACTCCAAGTTCCAATTTACTACTCCTGCATAAGAAAAAAAATTGCATTAAGAGAATAAAAATATTATTACAACAACAACAATAACAACATACCCAGTATATTCCCAACAGATTAGGGTCTGGGGGGTCAGTTGTACGCAGACCTTACCCTTGTAATTATATTTTAAAAGAAATAACACTAATTATAATAAAATTAAAATACAAGAACCTCATCTATTAATTTGCGCGATGAAGTAGCACCACGGTTTGATCGATGGGGTGGTAGTTTATTAAACCCTAACTCGTGTGGATTTGTAGTTTTAGCTTGAGGTGGTGGCATTTCATTTAGGCGTACCTATAAAATAATACAAATAAGTTAATAACCAAAAAAATATTTCATGCACAATATTGATACAAAAATATTAATAAAACAGTTACTTTGTTCCAATTGTTCGAGTTCCATGTAAAACTCAAGCTCTTCTTCCGTAGGCTCTTTGCGAAATGGGCAAGTCCTAGAACTTCTTGACAAATCCCTAGCTCTTTCCCAATCTTCATTCTTCGGAGGCCCTACTCTTTCCTCTTCAAAGTATATCACAAATGACCGAAATTCTTCCACCAACCTTGTAAATACATCTTTAAACTTGTAAGCACTATTAAGCATGGTGTTTATGTGGCATTCCATCGAGTCACAACATCTGATAGATAGTAGACATTTTATCCTTCTTCTCTAAAACCGCAAACTCCCGAAACTTATCCAACCTCGCACTATCGCACTAGAAGAGTGAATATACTTCACACAATTTCGAATGCCTTCAATGGACTCTACAACTCTTTCATCTCATCCTTCACAATCAAGTTATTATGTGACAAGCACACCTCATATGCAAGTTTTTATCAAGCATAAAGACTATCATGCTTCTAGATTTGCTTTTTTAAATACTTCAGGGCCACATCATTGGAACTCGCATTGTTCATAGTAATGCTAAACACCTTACTTATGCCCCATTCGACCAACTTCTATTCAACACACCTTCCTATATCTTGTCCCTTATGAGAAGCACCCTTTTGTGTAAGTGAAAATCCGAGTCAATAAAATGGGCCGTCACTACCATGTAATTGTTATTTTGGATAGAGGTCCAAGTACTGGTTGATACTCACACGGAGATCACAAATGATGCTTTTATCTTCGCTTTCTCCTCGCAAAATAAACTCCACACCTCCGTCGCAATCTTCCTCCAATTAAGAATCTTATGACGAGGTTGAATATCAAGAATGAATTCTTTGGAAGTCCGGTTGCTCTACGGCTCGAAAAGACATCTCCAATTTGATAATCCACTTCACACACATCTTGTTGACTCTTTTTTTGTTGAAGTCCGAAATTTTTACTTCACCTCCCATCATCGACTGATTTAATGTCGGTTGGCTCTTGTCTATCACCACACGCAGAGAACTCTCATACCTATAATACAAATGATTGAGAAGGCCTCTTGTTCCATTCTTTTTAGTATCGGTCGACATTTGTAAAGTACAATGCTTGCAAATAGAAACTATCTTCTCAATTTATTCTGAATAGTTTTCCTCACTCAATGATCCTAATCGATGCTCCTCTCAGTCCTCTTTTTGATATTGTTTGTTTGTGAAACTGTCGTGTTTCTCGATGATCCCAAGAAAGCACGAGAAACACGAGAATTTCACAAACAAGCAATATTAAAAAGAGGATTGAGAGGAGCATCGATTCGGATCATTGAGTGAGGAAAACTATTCAGAATGAAGAAATTGAGAAGATAGTTTCTATTTGCAAGCATTGTACTTTACAAATGTCGGCCGATACTAAAAGGAATGGAACAAGAGGCCTTCTCAATCATTTGTATTATAGGTATGAGAGTTCTCCTCTTCGTGTGGTGATAGACAAGAGCCAACCGACATTAAATCAATCGATGATGGGAGGTGAAGTAAAAATTTCAGACTTCAACCAAAAAAGAGTCGACAAGATGTGTGTGAAGTGGATTATCAAATTGGAGATGCCTTTTCGAACCGTAGAACAACCCAAAGAATTCATTCTTGATATTCAACCTCGTCATAAGATTCCTAATCGGAGGAAGATTGAGAAGGAGGTGTAGAGTTTATTTTGCAAGGAGAAAGCGAAGATAAAAAGCATCATTTGTGATTTCCGTGTGAGTATCCCTCTATCCAAAATATCAATTACATGGTAGTGACGGCCCATTTTATTGACTCGGATTTTTACTTACACAAAAGGATGCCCAATTTTTGTAAAATTATTTCTCATAAGGGTGAAGATATAGGAAGGTGTGTTGAAGAGAAGTTGGTCGAGGCATAAGTAAGGTGTTTAGCATTACCGTGGACAATGCGAGTTCCAATGATGTGGTCGTGGAACACTTAAAAAAGCAACTTCGGAAACATGATAATCTTATGTTTGATGAAAACTTGCATATGAGGTGTGTTTGTCACATAATTAACTTGATTGTGAAAGATGGGATGAAAGAGCTAGTAGAGTCAATTGAAGGCATCTGAAATTGTGTGAAGTATATTCACTCTTCTAGTGCGAGGTTGGATAAGTTTCGAAAGTTTTCGGTTTTAGAGAAGAAGGATAAAATGTTAACAATTTCGATGGATGTCGTGACTCGATGGAATGCCACATACACCATGCTTAATAGTGCTTACATGTTTAAAAGTGTATTTACAAGGTTGGTGGAAGAATTTCGGCCATTTGTGACATACTTTGAGGAGGGAATAGTGGGGCCTCCGAAGAATCTAAGATTGAGAAAATACTATGGGATTTGCCCATTTCCTCAAGAAGTTCTATGATGCCACCGTCAAGCTTAGTGCCACCAAGACTCCGACCTTACATCTTGTTCTAAAAATCTTGATAAACTTGAAGATTGAGATTGAGTCTATAATTAGAGATAAAAAAAAATTATTGCGTTGCAAAATGTGGCTATTTCTATGAAGAGTAAGTTTGAAAATATTGGGGCTCTTTCGAAGAATTAACATTTTAATGTTTGTAGCCCAAACACTTGATCCACGATATAAATTTCAATTGATAGAGTTGCAACTAGATGAGCTTGGCTAAGTTGAGCACATTAAGAATTGGGTGAAAGCACACTTGTACCTTATATATGAAACTTATAAGGGAACAAGCATGGAAAAGTCAAATGTGGATGTGCATGAGGATGAGAATGATGGTGTTGATCATTAGTGATGATGATGATGTGTAATCGAGGATAGAACGGAAATTTAATGGGGTGGTGGAAAAGTCCTATTCTTTCCGAGGTTGCTAAGGATGTACTTGTTTTCCCTAGTTCGACCGTAGCTAGTGAAAATTCCTTTAGCATTGGAGGAAGGATTGCGGATCCGTTTAGAGCTTCTTTGACGCCTAGGATGGTCGAGGCCTTAGTTTGCACATTTCAATTTCACAAAAAGCCTACGGAAGAAGAGCTTGAGTTCTACATGGAACTCGAACAATTGGAACAAAGTAAGTAATAATATTTTTATATCCATATCGTGCGCGAAATATTTTTTGGTTATTGACTTATTTGTATTGTTTTATAGGCATGCCCAATATAAAATGAAATGCAACCACCTCAAGCTAAAAGTACAAATCCACATGAGTCTGGGTTTAATAAACTACCACCACATCCATCAAACAGTTTCCGTGAGGCATTTCGACACAAGTTTCTGTCGTAACCCCACCCACCACCCACCCCATGAAACATGGTTATTTGCTTCTATCTAAATTTGCTGGAGTCATATTGTCTAATACATGTAGGGTCTAAAATGGCTTGTTTGTCCCTTCCCGAAAAACAAGGCGGCAGGAAAGAAAAGGGGTGGTACCTTGACCTTTGCATCTGTACTAGGACCACAATTTTGCAACACTGAGACTAAAATCAACGTCCTTCGATTATCAATTAGAGCATTATCCATCTATAGGTTTAGAAAGCAAACACAATTTACATGAATTGTACACTCCGGACTGGAGTTATTTGGGGAGTTTTATGCAAATAACTAAGCTGAATACAATATGAAACAATGTCAGAAAATTATAAACGACAGTCAATAATAATAAACATGCATTCCTCGAATGAACTATAGGTTTGTTTACTTGATGATATCAAATAAAAATTGCTAAACAATATTTATCGAAACAAAATAATATCATTCAGAGCAGAAACAGAAAAAGTGAAACAAAATTTTTTACTTTATGAGCGGAGAAAGTGATGCAGACATTTCTTATCTAAAGATATAAACATTTCCACTTTTGCTTATTAATTGACAATAGCTTAGCAACATGCTAATGGGCAACTGCAACTAAATATCTACCTGCAAAGCAAATATTACCAAAATACCAGCTACTGACCTCAGATTTTCCAAAAATTACTAGACATAGTCTTTGAATGCAGAAAAGTCTGTGCATAAGCATCAAGTAGGAGAAGGTACTACGAAACAAATAAGGTTTCTAAGACTTTCTTCTTTATACCTAACCGGTCAGTGAAGTGAGGCTCATGACATTCTGCATAGATCATCATATATCAATCTAAAAAAATAATTTCAACAGTACATTTCAAGCAAAGGTAGAGAACATGAACATCTCAGCATCTTTCCTAGCATGTGATATAGTTTTCTTTCAGTTAGTCAAGCTGTCGGCCAACAAAAACCAAGCTAAAAGATCATTTCTCTAAGATTCTATGATTCTAAATTTTATTTTTTATATTACATTCTCAATTATTTGTCCATTGCAAATGGAGCTGAAAGAGTCATTGTTGACAATTCTCCTGGCATAGTGCTAATAATGGACTAGATCAAAATGACTCAATTAAATTCTAGTGCTTCTTCTATTAGTGAAGTTTCTAGAAAAAAAAATATATCAAACGGCGCAATGTACCTTGGGTCAGCCTCCTTGTATAATTACAAGGGTAAGGTCTCTGACCCCCCAGACCCCAACCTGTTTTTGTTGGGAATATACTGAGTATGTTGTTGTTGTTGTTGTTGTACATTCCCAATTACTTACAGTGACACACAGCATCATATAAATTACAATATCATATATCTAATCACTACCAGCATGATCATGAATGAAAATAAAAATTCAGCATAACTGACATGCAATACAAGGAAAATAAACTACAATCGAACATGGAGAACATAAGCTACCTGTTGGGGGGAAAGAACTCAATTAGTACAGGTCTAGAGTTTACTTGATTATACCTTAAAATATGCTTGTTCACTGGCGTCTTTGTCCTCAAATTCTGGCACAAGAAAAAACAAAATATAAGTATTACATGATAGGTCACAGTTTTCTACTAAAAAATACATATCTATGAACAAGCCCCTAAAATACTGTATAATCTCCAAGGGGTATGCAATTGATAGTTATGCTTTAAAACACGCAAGGCTTTCTGAATTGCCAAATGAAAAAATTCTAGGCAATTTAAACAGGACCTTCTCCTAGGAAAAAAAAAAATGGAACTGCTATTAGAGAAATCATAACAAAAACTATTTTGATAAGCAATCTCATCCAAAAATTGTAGCACAAAAAATATTTCAACGTACTACATACTAAGCACAAAATATTTTTACACAGATGGCCAAAACAGCCAAAAAATAATTTAACCAATAACCAATATTACATTTATCAGTGAAAATGAATAATTTATTTTAAGCCAAGATTCTGATATACTACAGGATAAAGATATTTTAAGCAATCTCTTTACACATAAAACTGGGAAGACTATAGTTCATCGAATAAAGAAACCAAACTACATTATTTAACAACACAAAATGGAATCTGAATATGATCAAGCTAAAGAGAAACTAGGAGGGTAAATTGTTTGTCTCTCATGCACTGTGTCAATGTTTTAAAATCAACTCCATAAGAAGAACAAGCTTTTACCCATAAAGGCGTAGCACAAACTGTCTCCAGTTTTGTGATCCCAGATAACCGAAAAAATAGAAACGATTTTCAGATGAAATTGAAAAATCATTCCAAAGTTAATCAACAGTGAAACACATGGAGAATTTTTTTTATTTTTTATTTTTTTTAAAAGGGAAAAATAAACAGGCCAAGCACTTGAGAGACTTACAAAGTTACCAACTCCAAAACGAGAAAAGATTGTATGCAAGTCCTCATCTTAAATGTAAAAGAAAGCATGGTATACCAAAATTAAGTGAGGCCCACCACAGAGGAACTTCAAGGCCTAGTATTAAAATAAAAAATAAAAAATAAAAAATAAATAAAAAAAAAAAAACTTAATCCATATAAAATACATCGTCATCAACCTAAATTAAGAAGATTTATAAAGCCTATGGACAATGAGTTTGAATCCCAACAGTGCATGGCAAGTAACAATGGCATTACGTTCAGATAGTTGTGCTATAATTTCCTAAGCCAGTTAAAATTTAAAAAATCTCTACACTTAAATGAGGAATAAAAGTTACATAAGACCACCAATATTTTCCTTGTAATTATAAATATGGTATAGATCAGGATATCTCAATTAGGGGGTGATATGATGATCCCATAGATTAGATTACTGATTCTTTTACTTATTATTTTCTTACACTTCCACATACTTGTATAAATATATCTTGTACTCCCCATTGTGAAATACAATAAATCAGTTATACATCTTAACACGTTACTGCACTTCTACTGACCCACACAGTGAATAATCCCCTTACATAGTCATTACCCAGAATTTATTGATGAATAGAATTTAACCTGTTTACATGACAATCAAGTCTCGGAGTTGAATTACAATACAGATTTTAGATCAAGCATATACCGATGATCTATAGTATTCATGAATCAACCCACTGTAGCAAGTTGATATTGTCAATTTCCAGAAAGATTAGAAGTAAAATATGTTCTTGAAAATAGCTACTCATTAAGTTCTGATCAAATGATTAAATGGACTTCTTCTAAGAATCTACATGATCATTTAGCTATCTAGTTGACCTTTCAATAAATCCATCATACAAATGCTAATATATATACATATATATGTGTGTGTGTGTGTGTGTGGCGTGATAGTGAGCTGCAAGATATGTGTTTGAGTATATATATATAGTGAGCTGCAAGATGAACGAGACAAAATTTACAAGCAAAAATGTCAGAGTAATTCCTTACTTCATCTTTTGGTTTTCCTTCTGGTGAAGTATCGGGGATCAAATCACCAAGCTGCGGAGGGTCATCAAATGGATCATCCAACATTTATGTATGCATTATTCTGCATTGTTGGAAAATAGTTAGAGGGGAAAAGAACTCAAAACAATGTTACTGAACACACGAATTAACAAGCATTAAGAAAAATCTAACCTGATGTTTTTGTACTGTCTGCTCTTTTCATCCACATACTCTTCATTGATTCTAGTAAGTGTGTCGAGCCCTTCAGCAACCCCCCAAATACCTGACATCTCAAAATAATAATACTTAAACAACAACTGAACCTAACTTTTTTATCACATGTCCGTTATGGGGGATAAGCTATAAAAGACAGCTAAGCACATTACATTATGCATCAATTATTAGAGTTCACAGGAGAAGAGAAAATTAGTCTATTTTAATCTATCTAAGTATCTAATTAGGAACTAGGCCTGTAGATTGAGGAATCTTATCACTATCAGGGTTAATTTATCATTCAAGTCAGTGTTTTTTTTTAGGGAGGACGCTATTGAGAATGTTTTGTGTTCGTCAAAAATAAACTGTGGATATTTTCCTGAGGAGAACTTTGTGTTCTTACAGCAGAATTGCACCAAGAAAGGCAATGTATTTTATATATTTCTTTTTTATTTTACATCAATAAAACCCTTGACTCTATAAGTGTAGTATATACACAGCCAACATCTTGTTTGTAATTCTCATAGTGAAAACAGTATAAATATATAGAAAAAGTCGAGCGCCTTGAAATAAACAAAGCATCTTTCATCTTTTTATATTTCTGCATAGCCATCTTAAGAAAGTGGCATACTCCTTTAATGCACATAATCATCCAAAAGTGAATATCACAATGTGAAAACTACCAAGATAATGCCTGCAGCATGCATACAAAATCTTTACAAGTATTCTTGTTTCATGTTCTATTTTCTTTACTTCTCTAGTCATGCTGTGAGGTATACATGCATCAGCTGCTTACAGAGTTCATATGCACATCTGTTTCTAGGAAAAAGGAGCAAAATAATACAAAAGAAAGCGTAGGGAGTATATTAGATCAGAAAACACACAGCATGCTTTCCATCCAGGTAATCAAGACCATCCTGCAGCGTGATAGTGAGCTGCAAGATATGTGTTTGAGTATATATATATAGTGAGCTGCAAGATGAACGAGACAAAATTTACAAGCAAAAATGTCAGAGTAATTCCTTACTTCATCTTTTGGTTTTCCTTCTGGTGAAGTATCTGGGATCAAATCACCAAGCTGCGGAGGGTCATCAAATGGATCATCCAACATTTATGTATGCATTATTCTGCATTGTTGGAAAATAGTTAGAGGGGAAAAGAACTCAAAACAATGTTACTGAACACACGAATTAACAAGCATTAAGAAAAATCTAACCTGATGTTTTTGTACTGTCTGCTCTTTTCATCCACATACTCTTCATTGATTCTAGTAAGTGTGTCGAGCCCTTCAGCAACCCCCCAAATACCTGACATCTCAAAATAATAATACTTAAACAACAACTGAACCTAACTTTTTTATCACATGTCCGTTATGGGGGATAAGCTATAAAAGACAGTTAAGCACATTACATTATGCATCAATTATTAGAGTTCACAGGAGAAGAGAAAATTAGTCTATTTTAATCTATCTAAGTATCTAATTAGGAACTAGGCCTGTAGATTGAGGAATCTTATCACTATCAGGGTTAATTTATCATTCAAGTCAGTGTTTTTTTTTAGGGAGGACGCTATTGAGAATGATTTGTGTTCGTCAAAAATAAACTGTGGATATTTTCCTGAGGAGAACTTTGTGTTCTTACAGCAGAATTGCACCAAGAAAGGCAATGTATTTTATATATTTCTTTTTTATTTTACATCAATAAAACCCTTGACTCTATAAGTGTAGTATATACACAGCCAACATCTTGTTTGTAATTCTCATAGTGAAAACAGTATAAATATATAGAAAAAGTCGAGCGCCTTGAAATAAACAAAGCATCTTTCATCTTTTTATATTTCTGCATAGCCATCTTAAGAAAGTGGCATACTCCTTTAATGCACATAATCATCCAAAAGTGAATATCACAATGTGAAAACTACCAAGATAATGCCTGCAGCATGCATACAAAATCTTTACAAGTATTCTTGTTTCATGTTCTATTTTCTTTACTTCTCTAGTCATGCTGTGAGGTATACATGCATCAGCTGCTTACAGAGTTCATATGCACATCTGTTTCTAGGAAAAAGGAGCAAAATAATACAAAAGAAAGCGTAGGGAGTATATTAGATCAGAAAACACACAGCATGCTTTCCATCCAGGTAATCAAGACCATCCTGCAGCGTGATATAGAACTGAAAAGAATAAAATGTAAGAAGCGCTGAAACAAATTAAGCCTCTTCCAGGTGAGAAGGCCATCTTGCTGTTTCTCCAAGAGAGTATTTATGGTAAAAGAACATATGTAACTGTACCTGAGAAGCATTCACATTCTCTCCAGTACTAGCCATGGCTACAGAACCCATCTTTGAATGTTTTACATCCATGGCTACAGAACCCATCTTTGAATGTTTTACATCCAAATGAATCTCATCACTGAGAAAAAGCGAGCCTTTCCATATAGAAATCTGAAATCACATGCTTTGAGAGGGTCATATCCACGAAGGCGATATATCAAATCAAAAACCTCGAAAACACTTGAAAACTGCGAGGTAGATAACAAACTTTGAAACAATGCATGAGAACAAAAGGGAGTGTTTGAAAATCACCAAGCTAATATTAATCTAACTTGATATTGAATTATAGAAGTTAAGTCAGACATGCATTAGAAAGTGCAAACTGTTAGGTAGCCAAGCAACATGGTGGATATCAACATAACTAAACTTCATTATACTGACAAAATAATTACAGACATGACACTAGCCAAGATTTAAATACACTTATCAAGACCAAAATACGTTAATTATTTTTCAATACAAAGAGACAGACAAGGACACTCTATTATAGACCTACTCACTAATCTATCTCACCGCTCACTCTTGGAGCACTCATAGGACACGCCTCTATTAATTTGCAACTCTCAGCACTCACTCTCTTAGAACACGAGTTACACGATCATTAGGGTTTGGCATTGTCTGTATTTATTTCTTGTGAAAGGAGGTGGATTTATTTAAACATTTCAACAAATAATGCTTTAGCAACTTGATGAGTCGCATGGGAAGAATTGAGAATACTCCTGAGTATTTTTATGCTAAATGGCTGCAAGTTGAGAGTTGATATAAGTTGCAATACTGATCCAATCATCAGGGACTTCCAACAGCAGGCAGTGTCGGAATTTATTTTAACAAAAACTACAACTGTATAGCACAATTAGTGGCTATAGATATATCCATCAACTTATGCAAAAAATTCTTACTTGTATACAGAATCACCACCAGAACCTGTCCCAGTAGGATCACCTGTCTGTGCAGTAAAATCGTTCTGTACTGTGTGAAAGAGGCATCCATTATAATACTTGATTCTGCAGTCGAAAACAAATAACATAAGATCAACTCTCGTCCAATATATTCTCCCTCTAAAAGATTAAACTAAGTTAATTCAGCCTAGAAGGCTGTCCATGAAGATAGTTTATATCCAAGGGCGACCAAACGGGTGCTCAGGCAAATCAGCCCCACACATAAATTTTTTTCAACAGAATTCATCAAAGGAGTCTACAATACATCCCCATAAAGAATGCAAATTTCAGCTAACAAAAAATCAAGGTTCAAACAATAACCAACCTAAAGACAGCAGTCAAGTTTCAAATCAGACATGTAAAACCTTAAAAAAGTGTGAACAATCCAATAGAACTCTAACACGAGACAATCCAGTTGTAAATGTTACCATCGATTATCACAATCTGGAAATTCAAATTATTTATCGCACAAGTTAAAAGAAAAGAAATCCGAAAATTGCTAGGTTGTAGAGAATGCGTTCCCATTCAAAAGCTCCGTAACTTACTTGCACAGCTTGAGAAAATTTTTGCAGGTCAATGGGCATCCATCTGTGAACAAATCCACCACCATGCTCCAGAAGCTCGTCACAATCATAACCGACATCTCCGTCTCCGTCCAAAATTCTGGAGATACGTTGATAAAAGGAGTTGCAAAGCAGGGCAGAAAGCTGCTTTTAACTTTTTTTTTTTTCTTTTAAACGTAGTGCTACAGTTTCCGGGTATGTTTGGTTGATGGAAGAAAATGAAGGGGATGACTGGGGATTTAAAACGATAATAGGCTAAGTTTGTAGCCAGGACTTGAAATCTCTTGATTTTATATTTTTTAAAATATAAATTTTCTATTTCCAAACTATATTTTTTAAAATATAAATTCATTGTCTAGCTTGATGGTGTTTACTGTGATGAATCTAGATGAAGAGTCGTAATGGCACTCGTGATGGTGATGAATTTAAGTTTGTGAAGTTAATTAAAATCCATTAAAATAATGACTAAGGCAATTTCACCTGTTTGATAGATTCAGATGACCTGGTTCAGACTTTAGCAAGGAAGTTGGTTCCCAGGTGTTGATTGAGTTGTTTATTCTTATGTCTGTTTTTAGTAAAAACAAGAGGAATTTACACCCCATCCCTTCATATTTCATTTATATTACATTTATACATCTCTTTGATTTTTATTTATAACATAGCTAAACAAACACAATAATATTACAAATCTACCTAATATATTGTGTTGGCAAAAATATAACCGTCATTAGCTTATTTTGCGGACAGATTAAATGGTATGATTTTATTAATTGATATTAAATATACACTTACCTAAAAAATCTGAACAAAATTCTTAACAATCCCATCCCACCGCCAAGTTCACATCTCGAAGCAAAGGTTCTCCATCGTTTTTTCCCCTAAATTCATGAACATTTTTCAAGGAATTAACTTTCTCTTTCTTTTGGATCATTACTACCGCCTCCGTAATTCGTTCTTCTATCGGCCAAGCAGAGAACTTAAGGTCGCCGGAGATACTGGAAGAGAACGATAGGCTCAGGAGGGAGAATTTGTAGATGAGCAAGGAATTGAATCGGCTGAGGGGCCTTTTGCGGCAATATATGCAGTCCGATGTCTAGTTACGCGGCTAATCCGGGCGAGGATGGGAGGATGTCGGTAAAATCAGCGAGCACGGAGGGAGCGGCAGAGAAGGGAATGTGCCCTACAATATTTCGGGTTATGATAGGCGTGAAGCGACTGAGGTGCGAGGACCGGACCATGCTCCTCAGTAGGCAGGAGGCAAATTTGAACCGTCGGATCGTGGAACCTTTTTATTTTAATCGACCAGACAAGTGTTTTTTCTTTTTTGTGGTATATTTACGTTACTTTTCTTAAGAAAAAGATCGATCGCGCCTCTGTCGTTTGTGTTGTATTGTGTTATATGTACAGTATATGATGGGTATATGTACAGTATATGTTAAATATATAATTTTTTCTATCTATTTTGACGAAAAACTTCTCAGAGGGTAATTGTCGAACACTTGGTGTGCTTAATTTGTTGATAGATAGTTCTATTCTGTACATATTGCGGGTATATGTTGTGGGTATATATGGTATATTTTCAGTATATTTTTCGATATGACAATATGTATATTTCGGGTATGAAAATTTTGTACATGATTTACATGTTACCATCAGATATGACAATTTACACGTTGCGGGTATATACCAAAGTTGTACAACACACATATACATAGAATATACATAGAATATACATAAAATATGCATAAAATACACACTCGAGATTCACGTTACTCAAATCCGCGACACCACATATACATAAAATATACTTTAAATATACACTCGAGTTTCAATCGTTTCTCAAAATCGATTTTAGAACCCACATATATATAAAATATACCTAAGATATACACTCGAGATCACGTAAAAATTCTGAATGAAGACCGTCGGAAAATTCTGCTCGCCGGCGTGTGTTTCTTTCTTTTGTCCTGTCCGTATCTGTCAATATTATGAATTGAAATTCAAATATGATATCCTTCCATCTTGAGAGCTGAAATTATGAGCTAGAAATATGGAAAGGTTGTTCCATATCATGTAACTGATTTAGGCATGACTTTAATTAATTTTTATTTTTTAGATATAAACACAATTTAATTGATTAGAGTAGTAAATATGCAATTATTTAAAAAACGTGCAGTACAGGTGCAAATCTCCCTAAAAACAACTAACAAAGGAAGCATTACAAACTTTTAGTTTTGGAACTTTGTAGTGTTGGGCTTTTTTGCCTTTTAGGGTCAGGGTCTTTACCTTTCCCGAGCCTCTCGGGCTTACTGTTGTATGTCCAAGTTGGCAGTAGTCATTAGACTGCCCTTGTAGTCTTATTTATTGAGTTTTATTACTTTATGTAAGTTCTTTGTTTGCCGTTAAAAAATAAATAAATAAATAAAAAATAAAAATAACCAACAGGTCCAAGTTTGAATATCTATATGAGAGCGTTACAACTCTAAATTGAAGTAATTCGTAGATTATGGCAACACAAAACTACAGCTTGATCTACATGGCCATTTGCCACTCAAAATTTGAAGGGCAAGGTTCTCTCCGTAGCCCTCACTAAGTCAGTATGGGAACCACAAGCAATCATCTCATTCATCATACAGTAATTTTGGTCACACAACAACCGCTGACGAAAAAAAATGATCTACCCGACCAGAACGACTCTTGATAAACAATCAGAATGCCATTACACAAGCACTATCTGTACCTAGAGACCCACCTTTCCCCCAATTAAAACTGAACCTGCAAACTCTTTTCCATTCTGACTAACAAATTCTGCTGGTTTGATGAACTCACAATATGCTTTTCTTACCAGCCAAAAGGAGGCCTCTCGAGTTCAAACTTTGAACGCGCCATCAGGCAACAGCGGACCTCCTCTCGAGCAATGATTCAAGAAAATCCAAACACAACTTGGGGAGAGAAGGAAGACTGTGAGATGGTCCGCTGAATATTGTCTTCCAGGTTCCATCAGATGGCACAGATAGGAATGGAGACTCGTTTGTTTTCAAGCTGAATTCCGGTAGTTCACCATATATTGATGCATATCCAAATTTTCCTGCTCAAGGGGAAGAAAAAAGTTGATAAATTAGGAACATGTCAGTGTTTGATGTGCATTAAGGTCACATAAATGCCAAATTATTTCATTGCATAATTAGGCATAAAAAAATTTCATTATCCCACCAAATGAAAATGCCAATAAGTAAAATTTTAAAATTGAATGACGTAATTTTGACGATAGCGTTACATGCTCACTTGTAAAAGGATCTTGAAGGCTGCTGCTTATAATAGCATTGCTGAACAAAGAGAAACACTTACCCGTTTCCTCAAGGCTACTGAAGTTCTGCTGACAAGAAATGCTGAGCTCACTCGCCAGGTCACCATTTGGGTTTAAGAGAACATACTCATTAGCACCATTAACATAAGCAAGTACTTCGTTTGCTGCTTCTGTTTTAGGAACCTTATCATCCAATTGGCTACTCAACTGGACAAAACCAAGTCTTCCACACTGGGCCTGCAATATGGTAATATTTTGAACACGAGGAAAGACTTGCAAATAAAATCCGATTTATACTTTAAATTTTAAAACAGAACTCTGTGTTCCTTCATTGCACTTGCATTTTCCTTCTAATGAAAGGCAACTGGCTACAGTGCTCTACTGGTATATGCTTTCTTACTAGAGTCCAGCATCTAAACATAACATATCTGTGATCCTCGTGATTTTTTTCTTATTTATAAGCCAAGTAGCAGCAGAATCTTCAGCTATATGCAAATTCATCTTAGCATTTCCATAGTGTTCAATGGCTCGACTGCTAGCAATTCTCACAATGTAAACCCAAGAACTAGGCCAAGACATCACATAATGACTAAACAAATAAAACTCAAAATTGTAAACATGAGTAAAAAACACCTAGTTTGAATGCGCGAAGTAAGTTGGGAGGGAGGGTAACCTTGCTCACAAACCACGTCGACAAGGGCACTGGGTTTTCTGCATTGAACAGCAAGATCATGCCATCTTCCCCCGTTGATTTTACTTCAGCAGATGCCGTATGCTTTGATGAACTCAAGAGAACAAGAACAGCAAAGGTGGAATTATCCATTGAACAAGCAATAGCTGCAAAGGATAACATAAATTATTAAACTACCAAGGAAATCTTACCCCAAGGAAACACATGGAAATGTAGTGTGAGAATCTATCCACAAAGTTAAACAAACATAGCAGTACATGAACACCTATAAAGAAATTGGTAGCAATAACTAGTGCACCAAATTTTTATTCAACTGCGAATTCTTTATTTATTACGATACAAATGAGTGAAAAATAAGAAAGACATAAGCACACAGATCGTCAACTTATACAACCCACTGCATAAAGCCAGTGTGTACATCCACCTAATAACCAGTGCCTAATAATTAAATCTGGCGCGGAAAAAACAAGTCAAAATGAAAAATTATCCTAATCAAGTGATAATTCCCTTGAAGGAAAAAATCATGCGCACCTTCAGTATCAAGCCTGTAGGACCAAGTTGTACGCAACTTCGACATACTCCACATATTCAACCTCGGGTTTGAACCTCGTGACACAGACACAAGGTACTCCGACTTCCCAACGAAGGAAAGGTTTGTAATTGGCTGTTAGAATACAAAAATTCAGTAATTATAATTTGTTGATGTCATGGCAAGGTAAAAAAACACGCATACACCAGAAAAAAGAAAGACCTATTGGCTGAAAATGGGGGCTAATAACAAGAAGTAATAGATCGTGAAAAGTCACCTCTGGACTATCTCCAATTACAGCCAGAAGAGCATTCCTGTCAGGGTCCCACAATGTGATAACCTCTTGTCCAGCAACAGCCAAAACAGAACCATCACGAGAAAATGCAGCACTAGTCATGGGTTTCTTCCTGTCAAATAGAATCTTTGTTAATACAAGTGATCATAAGTACACTGCATATGCTTATCTGATCAATGCTTTTAATGCATCAAATGCTATTGATG
>BKCP01004805.1:641548-653250 GCA_008636005.1 Striga asiatica
AAAAAACTAAACTAGCAGAGTAGAATGACTGGGAAAGAGTAAATAAACTAAGAACTGATCTTTTTTGTCTTGCATGCTCTGTTACACTTCAGATATATACTACAAGCCAAGGGACTATACTTGTATGATCCAAGAGCATGACATGTCCAGCCAGTACTCTGAAGTGCCTCATCCTTTGGAGGTATCTCATGTTTACAAATCCATACCTGCCAGTTAATATACGTTTAACTAAGAGCCATCTACAAGACAATATCAGTCAAATTGGATAACTTACCTTGAAATCGCCGCCATAAGAGGTACTAACAGCCATGTGACTAGTTGGACGGAAGGCAATGGAGGAGATTCCAGCATCCCTGTTATGTTAATAGCAAACAGCATGAAACTCATTAGGAATTTTAAGTATGCCAACCTCTTGTCTTTACTGTAATAATCATCAATACAAGTGACATATCTTGTAGGAAATGCCAAAAGCACCAATGCATCTATTCTGTAAATGGTGCAACACAGAAGTATGAAGCAATTAAGTAGAAACCTGTGGGGTTCATATATCACAGTTGACAATCTGACTTGCTTGTTCCGGGAGCCACATGCCCAAAATTTTAGACTCACAAGGCTGCCAATTCCATCTTCAGGGAATCTAGTTTCAACGGTGCTCATGGTAGAACCATCAGGTGAAAGAGCTACCAAGTTCACTTTTACCTGCCACGTACACATGTAAGGATATCAGATTGATTCCATTAGGACTGAATTAGCAGAGACACAACGTACAGTGCCTGAAAACGTTGTATGCAAAGTAAAAAATTAAAATGTTAATTTCAAAGTTGAATGTTGATCATGAGGTAAATAAGAGTTCAAACAATTTACACTCATGGTTTGAAACAGCTCATGAGCATATCTACATATACACAAACTGTAGATAAATAAAGAGAATGAGATAAACAGACATCAGAGTTTAGATTCAAAAGAGATTGGCCCGTAATAGATAAATACTAAATAACGATACATAAATAACAATAGGCATAATGAACTTGATGGATCTACCAAATTTCAGTAGTACATTAAGAAAGATTTTCAAAAGAAAAAGAGACAGATGCCACACTACAGTTTGTTTCATTTTCAAAGAACCTTTCTCATTTCCTGGAAGTCTGGAACCAGAAATGAGTTGAGGTTTTCACATAAATGATTTTCAACTCTCAGTAAACATTTCTGAAAATCAGTATTCCAGAAAAAATAAACCTTGCTGTCAATAGACTGTATAATTACATATCCTGAAAGATGTTTTGTTACTGAATCAAATGGATCCACAGAATTACTCAAGAGAAAGTGTATGTACCGTGATTTCATCACCTGGCTGATAATTTCTCTCATAGATTTGAACCTGCAAATAGACAAATTCAAGTAACCACCTTATAAAGAAACGCATCGTGTCCAAGGGATGAATGATAACCTCCAGCTATATCTACTCAGGCTAAGATATATCATGTAAACAGAAACCCAAGTGCTTTCAAACCAAAGTAATATATATATATATATATAGAGAGAGAGAGAGAGAAAGAAAGAAAGTGAACCAATACACACGAAGGTTCCTGTTATGACTTATGGATAAAAATCTATATAGAACAACCTCAAAAACAACTTATATATTGACCCGCCAGAAACTCTCACCAAAACAAAAAATATAAAAATTTCAGAATTGCTCCCACCCCAAGAAGGAAAAAAGAATTGAATAGGTAAAGATAGTAAAAGAAAGCAAAGAGGAATGCATTCACACACCTAGATCCGTACCGTGATTTAAAATTTAAGGACTTAAAGGTATCCATATAAGAAGAACAAATAAGAGCAGAAAAGCTAAACTAATAGCATCTGCAGCTAATTACCAAAGTCACAATCAAACTCACCTCTGAGATCGCACGGTCACTAAACAAATCATAAAACTGAACACGGTAGTTCTCTGTGGGTACTGCAATCAACCCAGAAGTGTTATTGAAGACGATATTCGAGCCAAAACCTTCATACATCTCCATTTGTGAACTTCGAAGCTGACAGTACAGAAACATAATTTTTTTATCACATTGACGCTGCTAACTTACACAGAAATTGTGATAATATTACGGAATGAGCTCAACATTGAACGCAGATGAGGAGCACAACTTGTGCCCACTCCAGCTTAATTCACGTATTTCATAAATACTCAAATGACTGCATCTGTTTATCTGTGTTGTCCTTATCTATTATTGAGGTGAGTGGCTTTCTGTAACAAACCTTAATCCCTGAAATGGACCTCAATATCTCCATTGTTGGCATTCTAAGAAACAGAATTTGGTTATCTGCACAGGATATCTGAAGAAATTCTCTGTTAAGAGCTCATCTAATTGAACCAGTTAGACTGGAGGCAAAACGAACTATGTAATTATTAAAATGTTCTTACTGTGGACATTGAGGGATCTGGAGAATTGACGAAATATACAAGAGGAGATCCAATGCGCGGAAGAAACTTCTTTTTTCCAGTATCTAACTGCCAAACAACTAGTACTCCCTCTTTCCCACCTGAAGGATTAAAAGTCTTATAAGTACATGCTAAACAGGGTAAGGTTTCTTCTTCTTCATCATCCTTCTTTTGTTTTGTTGAATCTAGTAAAGACACAAGCCCAAAAGAAAAGCATGTGCAAACGAAGTGCTAAACTATTCATCTAAATAGCAGATTAGACTACCTTTTTACTTGAAAAAAGGCCCTAACAGTCACTCGCAATACCTGAGTACAAATATGCACCATCTGAAGAGAAGAAGAGGACATTCACTTGTGCAGAATGCCAATGCCATGTGGTACAAGAATCCGCATCATCGTCATCCCTCACTCCAGGCCTGTCTTCAGCATTTTTGTTTGATTTTCCATTGACTGATTTATCATCACTACCAAAAGTTCCACGCCCGACACCTCTCCATATTAAGATCCTCCCTGTTACGTCACCTGCTGCTACCACCCTCTCAGTAGGATGGAAAGCTAGAGCCGTAATTACTTTTGTATGATGTAACCTTATTTTCTTGTAACCAACACTGTCAGAATCTTTGGCTGGGATCTCCCATATTCGAAGCTTGCGTTTTTCATGTATGCCGATGTATTTTCCAGTGGGGCTAATGGTCAATGAGCCAGGATTCCTAGTCTGTAAAACAAAATGACAAGCAGGAATTAAGCAATCATGGTGTATCGAATTACAATTTTCGCACAACACAGGACCTGAAAGCAAATTTTTCACTGACTACTGTGATTATGACTCCAATCCTTCACAGAACATAACTTCTCTTATCTCTTATTGTTATATCCGGCAACAAAATAAGGATCACAATAGTTCTGACTTTAGCTGCACATGCATAACGGGTGTTTGGATACGTTAACTACTGTAAAACTAGCTGCAAGCCAAAGGAATAAAGATTATCATATCTAATAAACAAAATAGCTAATAAATAAATATAGAAGAAAAAACATACAAAACCAAAAGTGGTACTCTTCTTGTCGTTGCATGATGATATTCAAGGTACCAGGTGCAATAAAATATTACATTATTTTATTTTTATTAGCTTAAAAATTTGTCCTTGACTTCATGAGGACGGGTCTATTTATGAAAGATATATGATACCAGCAC
This sequence comes from Striga asiatica, assembly GCA_008636005.1. Taxonomy (NCBI): domain Eukaryota; kingdom Viridiplantae; phylum Streptophyta; class Magnoliopsida; order Lamiales; family Orobanchaceae; genus Striga; species Striga asiatica. Next base: position 645,190 of record BKCP01004805.1, read on the forward strand.
ACAAAACTAATGGAACACAAATATTTAAGATAAGTAACATATTTATAATTAGTTTCTTCCTGATCCCAACCCAATTCAAAATTACTTCATAAACCATTCTTATAGGATAATTCAATGTGTAGAGAACATCAAACCAATTAAGCACCTCGGCCAAGGTAACTCCACCAATTAAGCGAGACTTTGTTAGATTACATTTCCGAATTTGTCCACATAAAGATTTGGATTGCTCTTCCTTCTGTTTCACATCTTCAGCGTAAATATAGGCGTAAAGATCAGGAACCTTCTTATCTCTTTCAGCTGTGTGGCTTAATAAACTTGGAATCACCTGAAATACAAAATAACTAGTGAAAATTAAACAAGATATTTAATTACGATAACCTTCAAAAAGCGTATTTAAGGCTCATATCTAATAAAGATGAGCTTAGAAACTAATTGGAGTTGTGTTGACACAAATAATTGAAAAGAAGTATGATATAGATAATTAAAATATGCATCCAAATATGAGAATATGCTGCCAGTAGGATGAAAACTATTCGTGCAACCGTCCCCAAGAGAAAATCTTCTAAAGCTCCGGGTACTAAGTAAATGATCTTTAATTTTTCTATCATAATTTTCCATGAAAGTGTAGAAACACAGGCAAAGTTGCATCAGAAGTACAAAAAACCCAATCCAAGCATAAGCTATAAGTGACAATAATGAAATGGATACCGACCATAGAGTGAATGGGTAATCGAATATCGATAGTCCTCATCAATTCAGGGGCAGCAAAATCCCAGTACTTGATCTTCCCATCGAGGGAAGACGTCCAGCAGTAGCACAAAAGTTTACTCGCCGGAGTAGTAGCCGGGACTACTATCACCGATGTCACCTGCGCCTCGTGGCCATCTAATTCACTCGTCTGCAAACGAGATTAATTAGTTCATAAAAGGTTACTCTGATCCATTTCATAATTGGTGAAAGTAGGCAGTCAACAGAAAGAAGATAAAACCTGCAGGCCAGTGGATGTGCTGAAAATGGAGACTTTGTTTCCGGTGCACAAGAGGAGCCGCTTGGCGTCGTTAGAGAACGCCGGCGGTGAAGAGACGAAGCTCTTTCCGCCTGTAAACATCTTCACGTTCTTCACTGATGTAATGAGGGTTTAGGGTTTAACTTGTGAGTCTAAAAGTAGAAGCTCTCTCCTTGTTGGTCCCTTTAACGTTACTTTAAAACTTTTCAGTATTTAGTAGGCTTGGGCTTGAGAAAGCACAATTGTTAACAAGCCAATTTTATCAATAGTTGGGCTTGAACTCCAATCACCCACAGCCAAAATCTGCGCTTTACGGCTTTAGTGCTTGTTTGTTTACAAATTTACTCAAAAAAGAAAATATATATATATATATTTAATCTCAACTCAAATTTTAACTTAAATTTAATTCAATTATACTATTGTTAATATTATCAGTATAATTAAATACTGTCAGTCAAGCGTTCTTACACATCACATCAACTTTACTATTCATCCAATTACATAATTTTAACTACTTATTGCTTTCAATCATTTATCTCATACTTTTACATCAAATAAACTTTAATTATTTTATTTCAACATAAACTTAAAATCTCACTCCAATTAATCATATTAACTTTTTTCAAAATTAACTTTAATTAACATAAAAAAAATTAAATACCAATATAATTATAAACAAGCAAGCCCTTAATTTTGGATTTATTCACATAACTAGAAAGACACTATGCCACCACACTGAGTATGATATGACATTCAAAGTAAAAATAGACTTTATTTATTTGATATGCTATAGACTTTCATATCAATTGAACCTAATTTAATTTTATTTACATTACAAATACTTTTTTTTAATAATAGAAGAAATCTTTTCTTGTGTGGTAGCGTGAAGGTGACATAATCTCTTATTCACCCCTAGATTCTCACCTTATCACAATTCTACCCCTTACGTTAAAAACGAGATAGTTGGATGAACCACACCCCAAAAAATGGATATCCCGCTCGCTCCTGTCACCCTAGCTTTGACCAAACGTGCACGTGTTATATCCCTATTGGTATGTTCAATGACCCATATTGTACGATTGTTGCTATATATAGGCACACTATACGACTCACTGGCGCTCCACACCGGAGTACACCCTTTTTCCCAACAAACACCCAAAACTTAGCTAACCACAATCCACCGGAGCACACCCTCCCCAACAATTTTTTTCTCTCTTTCTCAATCTAGCTGGAGAAGCCGTGAAGCCATAGATATCACTATGTTATTTTCTCTATATATATTGTGAATGCTATTTTTCGATCCAGTGTTTGTAGCGGCCCTTCTGTGTGGTTAATTTCCTGTGTACAAGGAGTTGCATGAAAGTTGGAGATGGCGTCGGCATGTGTAAATAACAACATCGGAATGTCGCCGGAAAATTTCATTGATTGTCCTCCGGCGAAGTTCCCGTCGTACGGCTGGCTGAGCCCCAGGATATCGTTCGGTTGCGAGTTTTCCGACGAGGAGGCGTCCAGAGGCTCCGCGAGCAATCTCTGCTCGAAGAGTCAAACAACCGCGGGCAAAGCGGGCGGGGAGAAGCCGGAGGTACCAGATCTAGAGACTTCCGACATCGATCTAGTGGATTTTGAGTTCCCGCTCGAAGATCCGGTGGCTATGCTCCCCGCCGACGAGCTTTTCACCAACGGGAAACTCGTGCCGCTGCAGCTCTCCGCGATCCGGCACGCTGCTGCGCCGGCTCCGGCCTCTTCCTGCGTCAGATCCCCGGATACGCCCAAATCTCGCCATAGAAGCGAGGCGTCCCCCGTGGATCCGTACATGTTCTCCCCCAAGGCGCCGAGATGCTCGAGCCGCTGGAAGGAGCTTCTCGGCCTGAAGAAGCTGTACCAGAACAGCAGCGCCAAGGAGGCGGATCACAGAACGGCGTCGTCCTCGTCCCTATCCTCCCACGGCCAGAACAGAACTGCTGCCAGAGGATTAAAGCACCTGCTCCAGCGGAGTTCAAAATCCTCACTCAATGCATCCTCTGATTCGTCTCTGAGCCTGCCGCTGTTGAAGGACTCGGATAACGAGTCAGTATCGATATCTGCCCGGCTATCTCTCTCATCCTCCTCGTCGGGACCCGAGCACGACGATCTTCCCCGACTGTCTCTAGACTCCGACAAGCCGAGCAATCTCTCTAGGGTGCGAATCATCAAGCATCGGGCGGCGTTTTCGTTGGAGAACCCGACGGCGCGTGCTCGGGTCGGCCGGAGTCCGGTCAGAAGGGCTACAGCGCCGGTTCGCGGCGTGTCGATGGACAGTCCCCGGATGAACTCATCCGGAAAAATTGTGTTCCACAGTCTGGAGAGGAGCTCGAGCAGCCCGAGCAGTTTCACCAGTGGGCCCAGGTACAAACACCGTGGGATGGAGAGGTCCTACTCGGCCAACGTCCGGGTCACGCCGGTTCTAAATGTCCCGGTTTATTCGCTTCGAGGTACGTCCAAATCTGGAGTGTTTGGTTTGTTCTCTTCACAACAGAAGAAAGAAAATAAAGGTGGTCCTGGTGGTGCTGTGAACAGAAAGTCAGCACGGTCACTGCAGGAACCGCACTGATCGAAACTGAGAGGAGGGTTAGAATTTTTTATTTTGTAGTAATTAAATAACCTTCTGCCTTTTCATTTTCCGAAATTAGTCAGACTGTGGTAGTTGGAGCGGCTAAATTTTAATGGTTTTCGCTGTTTATCTTTACTTTTGTTGGTGGTGATTTTCGAGCACTTAAAACGAAACGAGATGTTCCTTGACTTGTACACACTTTGAGTGAAAGTGGTGATGATGATTACAGTAATTGTTCTTACTTTCTGTAGTGCTAACTCTAAAATCAAAGCCTAATGGTAAGGGATAAATTCTCAATTATTTTTTAACGGTTTTAGTTGTTTTATTCCCTCTCTATACCTTTTAATCGCATCTTTGCTTTTTGGTTACGGGAAAGTTGTGTGGAATCTCTGTTTCTTCTACTTTTCAACAGTTTTTTTTTTTATCCGTTTGGTTTTGGATACTTGGGGGAGCATATTATTATAATGTATACTATATGCGGTTTGTCAGGTTGTGCATGTGAAGGTGGTGTCAGTGTGGCGTATGATACTCACGCGCCTGTTCCACGCGTGGTGCATTTATGTAGTTGAATCACTGCTATATCCAATATATTTTCGTATCAGTGTAATGTGACCAGATATGTATGACATGCGCAGCGTTGCTCTTACATGTACTCAAATTCACTGTTGCATTAGTTGGTACTCTATTCAATTCTTCACATTATTGTATTGTGGTTTCGTTTTAAAAATTGGGAACATGGGCGCCAGTTCTTTTAAATTTTGGATAAATTATATATATTCAGTGTATGCCAGCTTTGAGTATCAGATGTTCTGCAATTCTGTTCCCCTCTTGACTATTAAATAGTAATATTTAAAAAAAAAAATGCAATGTTAATGTACGCAGTAATACTTTCTTGACAAAAAAAAATTATATTCGTACTGTTATTTTTTAATATGATAATTGTGTATAAAAATAGATATATTTTTAGAAAATTTATGACTATTAAATAATCTAATAAAAGTCCTACATGTTGTGGACCTGTGGTGAACAATAGAATTGCTGGGCTCGCAACCTCAGTTTGGAGAGTTCCATTCTTGGAAGCTACAATTTAGTGAAGAGAATTTTCTTGGAGCAAGGAGATCATACTGAAAGCTCACTCGGACACATCATGCGATTTATCTCTCTGAATCACTGAAGGGCCGTAGGGCTTAGAGGTCAAAATTAGTCTAGCGTAAGCTGAAAAACTTAGATGATAAAAAAATAAGATCTTACGTTCAAAAATTTGGCCTGTTGATCTAATCCATCCTTCTATTCCAGATCACATATTGTGTTTGTGTGTTTTTAACTTTTTATGCTTTTTGGCCAAAATCGTTGTGTTAGTGGTTCGAGTTTGACCAAATTAAAAAGGATGAATAGTTCGTTTGGTTACAAAATTTTTTAATGCAGCTTTTTGGGAGTAAAAATAAATAAATAAACGCAACAAGGTGCAGCGTTTTGAATAGCAGATTGGCAAATTGGATGGTGATTACGTAATTTCATCATATCACCCTTGAGCAATGTTTTTAAATAGCATACCATAGCGCGCTACAATCCGAAATTTCAGTAAAACGAGATGTAGCGTTTGATTTAGCATTTTTCCCATAAAATTTGCACAAAATACTAACATGGGCATGATTTTTTTACACTATTTAATTTGCGCTCTTTTACGCTATTTCACGCTATATTTCTACAACTGAATTTAAAAAAGAACATATTTAAGAACTTGTATGTTTTAAGAATTAGAGTCTGGAAGCGAAACAGAACGTTGTCATCAACTGTCGGTTTTCTCTTCCAAATTAAAGATTCCCTTATTTATCTTATCGTCTGCGATACAAATTCACAGATTCACAAGATTTGGATACGTTTCTATACGTATGGTTTCCTATATCTATATTGTTTGTTTCTCTTTTACCAAATTAAAGTACACAGAGCTATGTTAGAAGCTAGGAAATTGCCTAATTAATTTGGAGGGAAAATTGCACCAACCCAAATGTGTGTTACTCATTTTTGTTTTAAAAATTGCCGGACACATCTATATATATATAATTGCTAACTAACCTCATTTAATAAAACATTTAATAAAAATATTTCATTTTCCCTCCAAAAGAAGTTACATTTTTTTAATTAATTACTCATTAATCTCACATTTAAGAAGGTTTCTTTTAGTTAAACTTAATTAGTTAATGACTAAATTAAAAAAGTTTCTTTTAGTTAATCCCACATTTATGTTTCTTATTCTCATTTATATATATAAACGTGACAGTCATTATTGTTGTGCAGAAACTATATATTATTATTTTTTATTTCATTATGGATTGAATAAGCAATTAAAGTTATAAGAAATATTAATAAATGTATTAATTACAAACATTATAATACATATCATGTTACATTACAATATAAAAAATGAAATTATTTTTTTTGTAATTTAATTTTCAGCCATACTCAATCAAATATATAACTACAAAATGATAAGAAAGATTATTTTCATGATTAAAATTAAAAATTTAGCTCCCCAAATGGCTGAAATTATTTTTTTTGTAATTTAATTTTCAGCCATAAATATAAAAATGATTAATTTTCATTAAACAATTCCTCTTTAAGAAAAAAGTGGCGGGACAAATTTCTGCATGATTATAGCATCAAAACATATCTAAAACATCAATATTTTAATGCATTAAAAACATACTTTCTGCAACAGAAAAGTCATATTAAACGGAAATTGGCAAAGTCAAAGAATGAGAATTGACAAGGCATTGTATGTAATGGCAGATTGTTGTATAATATAGAAATATCAACCATAATTAATAATCAACAAAAAAAAGTCAAATCTATATGAAAAAATCAAAATTAAAAACACAGCAAATTATGTGGAACATTATTGAACACTATACAATATAGAAAGAAAAATAATTTGATTTCTCTATCATTATCAACATATTCAACTTTTACCAAGACATCTGCCTTTATATTAAAATCAATTTTTTTGCGTAAAAGTTTTAAAAATAAAAATTCCTACGGATTCTTTTAAACATTAAACAAGAAATTCCTAATATGCGATAAATATATCTAAACAGATTTGTTATAAACTTACCTAATATTTCCAAGTTTTGAACAAAATACTAAAAAAATTGAAAAACTTCGGCAAAAGACTTTGAATAACTTCGAAAAGCGATTTTGAAAAAATGTTAGCAAAGCTTCACTTACTGATATGATGAGAAAGACGACAACGAACTGAACTATTTAGTTTTCAAAATCTGAACAAAATACATAAAAGTTACATATGTATGTTATAAAAAGATATGAACAGATATGTTATAAACTTACATATATATTTGTTAGTAGAACTGAACATATCTGTTAGAAACTTACATATTTTTTCAAACCCTGAACAAAATACATAAAAGTTTGAAAAAGTTCGACCAATGTCATGTTCTCTTCGAAAAACGATTTTGAAAAACATCTAAATAATTTCAAATTATGTATAAAATATAATATATCTTGAAGCTTATTCACAAAGAATTTCGGAAAACGACACAGATCATTGAAAATAATAAAAATAAAAACTACGTTTAACAAAAAATATTTCAGCTCATCATAGATTTGTAATATTATCGCCCAATTTTGACCGACCTGTTAAAAAAAGCAATACAGATTAAGAAATCGGGATGGATATTTTATTTTTTGATCACTACTGTTGGTCACAAAAACAACATTTCTCGGATGTCTTTTTTTCTTTTTTTTTTTTTAATTTTTTAAGCCTTTACCGGGAGAAAATCTCCGGTAAAACAGTTGTTTTGTATTGAATCTCGCCGAGTTTGTCGTAATATCGGGTTAAGGATTAGGGTTTCAGACAGAGTGAATAACAAGAGAAGCGCCGACATCAAACAAAAAAACGGCTTACATCACTCTCAAAGAGTTTATCTCTATTTATAGTCATGTTATCACTGACCTGTTTTATATTTGATTTTGGCTACCCTAAAAAATTAAGTGGACTTCTAATTTGGGCTTTTTTTTATCATTCAATCAATATATTTCTTTATGGCCCAAAAATTGTCATTTTGTTCAAATGTCTTAAATATTTGGCACATATCATTATTTATCAACCAAATACAATTATTTATTTTGTAATATTTTGCTGGTACTTTTTTAGTATTTTTATTTTAAAATTTTCTATATGATCTATAGTACAAAATACAATAATTATTTAAACAATTAAAACCATTATATGTCTTAATTTGAAGATATGATTTGTAGTGATGAAAATTCTGTTGATAGAAAAACCACAAACGTTGTATATAAAAAATTGTTTAACAATATTTATTTATTATTTCTTAAAACATTTTTCCAATGATTATATTATGATTTTTACTATTGTTTATATATTTTTATTATTTTTTGTTCTATTATATTGTTTTCCGTGCAAATGCACGGGTTAAAAACTAGT
>BKCP01004805.1:674748-697678 GCA_008636005.1 Striga asiatica
ACAGACCGAGAGGTTGATAGAATCTTGCGAGGGAACTAGAATCTTAGGAGCTTATGGGAGTTGATTGTTCATCTTGAGACCGAGAGGAGATAGATAACAATTAATATCTACGATTTAACTTGTTCGAGAGAAAGGTGTAAATTACTTTAGTGATTATCCCTACGAATGGTAGAATTAAATAAGGTTTGAATGAATAATTAATCTTTGTTAGACTAATCCCGAGGAAAGCATAGCCTAGAATCTATTTTCTCAATCTTGATTTATTTTAGAGCAAGCCTTCATTAGTGTTAGAATTTATTTGGCAATCATTCATTAGTTTAGAATAAAATCACCATTCAAATTTGCATTAGACTAAATAATATTTAATCGTTTACATTTTGATACTTAGTTAATTTTGGCAACAATCTCTGTGGAATACGACCTTGCTCGCCACTCACTACAGCTATACCGTACACTTGCGGATAGTGAAAATATTTTGCGAACAATTATATATTAAATTAATTTTTAATTAGTTTTTGGCAGATTTATACCAGTATATATTAAATTATTTTCAATAGATTTATACCAGTATATATTAAATTATTTTCGGCAGATTTACAACAGATACTACGTGTGGTGTATTGTACGTATATTAGTGTATTGTACGGATTTGGATTCCATAAAAAAAGGATTTGCATCAATCATATACAATGAAATAAATCCCTCTACAAAAAAAGGAGAAAAGTTGAGTCCAAATTGTGAAAAAATTAATTCAATGACGTGAAAGAAGGATTTATTACATATTATCTGTTGCAGTTAATGCTCGCTATCTATTAGGGCGAAATTAATGCAATGGCGTCTAACAAAAACAGCTCATATGGAATGATTTTATGATAATTAATCGGTGTAATTAATGAGGCGTGTGTAAAGGACATAAAACTTGCCGTTTTTAGAAAATAATTAATGCAAACCAGACTTTGACCATAAATTGACCTACTAATTTTGATAAATGTTAATTCTTATTATATATATATATATATATTTCTTAATTGACATATACAACATTGACAATATATTATATACCAAATTTAAACCATGCAACTAATATAATTAATAGCTGTAATATTTGACCAAAATGATTTTGTACATTAATTACATTGACTTTTTTAATTTGAATTTAAAAAATTTGATCGTTATTTTTCAAAAAATTTTAAAAAAAATTACTAATAAAAGTAAAAATAATTTTTTTTTTTGCAGGATTTCTACTTCTATTTTATGTAAATACCAATTTTTTTTTTTTTTTATAAATATAGATTCCTATGTTCAGATATAATATCAATGGTTTCGTTGAAAAAAAAAATCCGACCAAATAAGTAAAATTTATGAGAAATGTTAAGATCCCGTTACGACCGAACAATTTCGTTGGGAGTTTTTAATTGCTCCGTAGCATTTCCCAAAATTTACATAGCCGCCCTTCCCTTTCTCTTCGTTTTATCCGTTGAACAAAACATCTCGCGTTGCCCCGGCGGGCGGCGGATAACGACACTCCGACAGGGGCGTAGCTATGTAGGAGGCTTAGGTGGGCTATAGCCCTACCTAAAAAAATTGGAACAAGTATTAATATATTTAGTCTTACTTTTGGTTTGATTTAGTCTAATTAAATTTGAAAATTTTCTCTGACTAATTTGTACATCTTTTGAATCTCAATTATAAGATTTCACTTTATTAACAATTTTTTTTTTAATTTTATTTTCATTAACGACAATAAGAAAGTAAAATTTAATCACTTTTAACAAGTAATATGAATATTTAGGAACTTCCAACTATGGTGTGTTTTTTAATTATTATTATTATTTGGAATGATATTTTAAGTCATTTTTAAATTCAAAACTTTTAAAAAATTATTTAATTGATGAAATTCTTATTAAAAAATTTTAAGTTCAAAGATGGGATTTGATAGTAAGATTTGACATATATAATTTGTGTTCGAATCTTCATTAAATCTTAAAAAGTCCTAATGAATTTTAGTGTTAAATAAATTAATTCTCTCACAACTTTTAAAAGTTTCAATATCTCAATATAATAACTCAAGAATTTTAAAAATTACAAAAAGTATAAACCTTGATACACAAAATTTTTAAAATATTAAAAAATCTTTAAAAATCCTAAGAGCATCTCCAATGTTATAGCTTTGAAAGACAATGATTTTTAACACATGTCAATCAATGATTGTAATGTTAATCTATGTAGGAATAATGTTAAAAGAGTTGAAATTTGAATCAAACTAGTATCTCCAATGCATCAATTTGATAACAAGTTATTTGTATATGTGGACTAATTAAAATAATCATTAATACAAGAACAATAAAAAATTAAATCAAATATAAAGTGAATTAATTAGTCATCATGTTTAACATGGTGTTAGATATTAGAAAGTGTGTTCAACATTGTTAACATTAAATGCTATCCACCTCATCATGAAAGAGTTCATGACAAGATGCATTGGAGAATAAATTAGTAATATATTTTCAAAATTTGATGATATGGATGAATTTTTATGAAGTCAAAAGCCACATTGGAGATGCTCTAAATGTGTATACCCTTAAGATATTTTGTTAAAAAAAAAAAAATAAATAAATAAAAAACATGTCGATCTTTTCAACATTGAAACTTGTGTTATCTTCCTAAAATAAACTACAACACAAATATATAAATTAATTAATAATTAGATGGTGTTTTGAAATAATAATAAAAAAAACTATTAGAATAGAATAATTATCATGAAATACATACAATGTTAATGTTGCAATACCAAAACTAAGTGTATTAGTAAGCCCGGATAAATTCGAATCCTAGCTACGCCACTCCACTCCGGCATGGCTGACGGAGGCGGTGCGCGCAAGTACTCGTGCAGGACAGCGTCGGAAACCCTAGAGTGGATCCATGCTATAATAAGCTTCCTCGAGCCTTACCGGTTTTTGTTAGATGCCCATGTCGTCAATTTCTTCAAGGCATTTGACCTCACATATGCAGTGAAAGAATTAACAACTCATGTTGCTAAAAAATTTGAGACGAATGAGCTAAATATTTGATGAACTGTGACAGGATAGACTGTGGGAAGCAGTTGATAAAGAGTGGATGGATTGCCTGCGGGGAGAGCCTGTGGAGAAACTTTTGCAAATTCCTTCTGGTGTGGTGGAGGTACTTTTTTGTTCCTTTTATTTTCTATCTATTAGTAAGTTATTCAATGGATGTATACAATGGTGGAGCACGTTGGGCGCGCGTTCACACACACAGGTGTTCTGATTTTGTATCCAGTTTTATCAAGCTTTCACTGTTCTAATATGTGTGAATCTCGTCAGTAGTCTGTCTTGTGCTGGTAGCAGTGCGCAATGACTTATTGCATTATTGTGTATACAGTATGGAGTATTATGACAGAATTTTACCCAAGATAAGAATATTTCTTATATTGGAGTATGTGAAGAAATATAACCCCACTGCTGTACATTTGTTAATTTTGAAGTTGGTACATTTAGGAATTGATGACCACTGGTTATCCGTCTCGTTATGAGGAAAAGTACCTCTAATATCTTCGACGTTCTAAAACTTTTTAATAAGCTTTTAGTTATGATTGTTCTTTGTTTCATGGTAATACGTGCTCATATTTTTTGACAAGATGATTTTCTTTTAACACCTCTTTTATTCAGTTTACCTAATCAACAAACTCAATGAAGTAGTCTTTTTCCAGCACCCAAATTGATTGGTTGGGTTGTTCATTCACTAGATTAATGTTTTTGAATTTTCAATATAAGTCCCCACCCTTCAGTTTGAATAAATGGTTTCTCAAAATTTGTCCAATTCTTCTGTGAACTATTTTGATTTACCATTCTATCTTTACGTTCCACTTTGATTAATATGTATTGCCAGCTTAATATGGTTAGGTCAGGAGTTCTGTTATGAGACCATTAGATTAGATGAAACCTGTTTTTGAAGGCTGGCAAATATTTTTGATGACATCTTCTTCACACTTTAATTAGTTCAACAATCAGTTTATCCAATCTTTGATATCTGAAATTTGGTTCGCATTGTAATAGTGTTTCACTTAAGTTCAGAAAATCATTACTGAGTTGCAAGCAGTCACTTGTAGTACCTTTTTCTATATACCAGAGATTAAGAGTATGATTATTGATTATATATGTTTTCCTGTTGGTTTGTGTGAAAGTTGATACTGAAAATGTATCTAGTGTGCTGCTCTTAAATTTTGATTTAATATAGGTTTAAAATTGGAATTAGGATTGGATTTTGGTTTTAGAGTGAACTTTTCACATTGATGATGATAATAATAATAATAATAATAATAATAATAATAATAATAATAATAATAATAATAATTGTAGTTTTGCACTAACTTGGAACTTAATACCACATCTTCTTTGCAGATAGACCCTCTAGTAGGTGAAAACTGGTTTGCTTTGTTTGTGGAAGAAGTCTGCCCTGTGTTCTGTCGTTGCTTTCTGACAGTGTCAACAATGTATAGATCTTAGAACCTAGTGAATGATATTTCATTTCATTATGTCCATAATTGTTGAAGTCAAAGATCACAATTCCTTCAGTAAATTTAGATGCATAAGGTGAAACAGAAACTGGAAACACAGTGAAGCTTGCATGTTCATTTAATTTGATATGTCAATGGACATTGCCATTTATGTCCTCTTTGTCTTGATGATAGCAGGGTAATTGGCCTGCTTCACTTAAAGAATATGTCCGTAAGTTGAGGTCCCTTTCTCTTCCCCGTGATCAAGCTGATCTGCAGGAGGTATCTGCCTCTGCGCATGATTTGTATTGTTTTTATACCTTGTTCCCTTTACTGAAAAATCCTTCTAGTTGGGTTATACGCAAGTCATTTAGTTGAAGACAGTCCAAGTCTTTGCTCCAATCCCTGAAAATCATGCATAAGGATATTCTACTGTTGTCCTTTGAGGGTACAAGGATCTTAAGGATGTGTCTTTGAATATACTGTTTTTGTTGTTATTTGTCAATTTTAAGTTTTAACTGACTGAGAGGAGAGACTCCCTTGCAAATTTTTAAGGAGCACAAATTCTAGAAGTGAGTTTATTTCTTTGGCGTTGCAGGCTTTCCCAGGTCTGAGAGCAGCACCACTGAACAGTGTCCTTGCCCAAGGCATGAATCAGAAGAAAAAACATGAGGTAGATCCAGATTCTTCCAAGCTAGATGTCAATCTTTTGAATATCTTATGATGTGGACTTATGGAACTTAGATGGCTAACAGCTAACTTATGAGGTACATGTTATTTGCTTCAGTAGATAGAAGCTCTTGCTGCTGTTATTGGTTCCATTGCTAGGAGAGCTGGGGCAGACACTATTGTAGATGTTGGCTCTGGTCAAGTGCGATATCACTCTGACTTTATCGCAAGTTTAATTAAATGTTGAGTTATTTTTGTTGTCCCTCAACATTTCGTTCGTTATTTTTTCATGTCAATTTGATTACTTGTTCTGATTTGCTTTAGGGTTATCTTGCTCAAGTTCTTTCATTTGAATATGAGCTTTCTGTCATAGCAATTGATGCCTCTTCCCATCATGGGAGCATAACTGATGCACGGGCCAAGCGTATTGAGAAGTACTATGCATCTAAAATACGCAAGTCTCGGTATGAGATTAAGTTGATAAGTTTCTTATTTTCTTAATCGGTTGTTATTGCAAAGAGCAAGTATTTTTTGTTTAGATTTTGGTATCTTGTTCTCTTTTAATCTGTTGTTATTGCAAAGAGTAAGTATTTTTTTTTAGAATTTGGTATTTTAGCTTAAATGAATGATTGTTTTTCTAATTACATAGGTAATTTTCTCCTGTGGTTCATTAGTTGTTCACCTCCATGAGTTGTGGCCAACTTTTCTCCACATTTTCATATGAACTGCTTCCGCTGATCTATATATATGATTTATTGCTAACATGTTGGATCCTCTTGCTTCTTACACTGGGTTATTAATTTATTCTTGATTTATGTGTGTTGTCTTAGATGGATGTTGAGATGGCAGAGATAAGAATGTTGAGATGGATGTGTGAGCATACTAGGTTAGATAAGATTAGAAATGGAAGTATTAGAAATAAAGTTGGGGTAGCGCCCATAGAGGAGAAAAATGAGAGAATCGCGATTAAGATGGTTTGGACATGTACTTAGGAGAGACTTCGAAGCCCCAGTGAGAAGGGTAGAAACATTAGAATTAAGAACGCAAATTAAAAGGGGGAGAGGTAGACCTAAGAAAACTTGGAAGGAAACAACAATAAATAATTTAAATTTGGATGAGGATATGTGTTTTGATCGAGCACGATGGCGACATGTGATCCATATAGCCGACCTCACTTAGTGGGATTTAACGGCTTGTTGTTTTTGTTTTTGTTATGTGTGTTGTCTTAGTGTCTTACGTACCTGTATCTTCATTGAAAAAATTCTGTTTTGATTTTTCTGAGCTTATAAATAACATGTATTTTCTCACCAGATCAGAGAATAAAAGTTTTAGCAAGCCAAGAACAGTCACATGCCGAGTGCTATCACCTACCATGTTGAAAGATATCAGCAGCTCCCTAGTGCAAGTAAATGACTCGGAGAATCCAGCTATTTTTAGAGAAAAGACTGATGAGCAATGTTCAGAAAGAACTTCTGGAAGTGAATCTTCCCCTCCCCTTAAAACGGAGGACTCTTCATTGGTTCTGGCTGGGCTTCATGCATGTGGAGATTTATCGGTGACAATGATTAGGTAAAAGTCACAATCTGTTTGTGTTTTTTGAATTCATTTGAAGTCTTCATTATTTATAGACATGTAAGAGAAGCAGTGATTAAAATGGCGTGGAGCACCCCAAGGCGACAAGCCTTTATTTTCCAAGGCGTGAGGGCAAGGATCTAAGAGAGGCGAGCCAATATGCAGAAATAAGATATATGGACAATGTATAAATTACATAAAATCTGGGTTAATACAAAAAAAGAAGTAACAAATGAGTTTTTTACACAAACAAGAGCCTATTTTGACTATAAAAACTAGTTTTTCAGCCACCGTTTACCAGAAAACCGCTAGGATCAGGTCCCAGGCTTGAATGAAGGGAGAGAACAACCCAATTGAGGGTTTGGTTGGGGCAAGTGATTGAGATGAATTTATGGAAACTCTGAACTGATGCCCAAAAATTAGGCTTACCGCTTTGACTAATAGAGGTGAGTGCCTTGCTGAGGCGCCCTACATGTGAGGTGAGCGCCTTCGCAACGCCTTTCACACGTGAGCTTCTTTATGGTCACGCAATGGGTGTCGCCTTTTTAATCATTGAAGTGAAGTCCTAGTTGTATGCATTTGTAGTTAGTTTTCCCAGGTTGCTAGTTGGACCATGAAATTTGTGGTGTGCTGTTATTTGAGCTTTAAACATATCAGCGATTGTATTTTTCTATGTATATTTGTTTAGAGGAGCTCATATTGAAGCTTCTCCCTGTAGATTGCTTATTTATTGGCTAACTTTTAGTTATTTGCATCTAGGACCTTTTTGGAATGTGATGAGGTTAAAGCGTTGGTGAGTATTGGTTGTTGTTATAACTTACTATCCGAAGAAGGCATCAACGAGGCTGATAGTCGATGTGGCTTCCCAGTGAGTACAGGTGCTAAATCTGCATGTTTACAACTAGGGAAAAATGCCCGTGATCTTGCCTGTCAGGTAGCATCCGTTTCGGCGTGTCTTCAATTGCTTTTTTAGATGTTAGATTGAATTTGAATTGGTACCCAATTATATTTAAGTTTATTTTGCATTTTTTTATCCCTCGCCAAAATGAGGAATCTGTATCATCTTGTCGAATGTCTAAAGATTGATATATCAAGTGTTGGTTTCGCATAATTAGAATGATATCTCACAATCAGCTAGTATTTTGCTTGATGATATTGAGTGAAGCTTGATTGCATCTCGAGCACCCTTAGTTTATTTTCCCTTTTGGGTATATTTTTTACAACCATGTTTCATAACGCGGTCTGGTTGATTAGCTTTGCTTAGTCTGCTGATCTTTATTAATCCATTAGAGTGCAGAGAGATGGAGAGGTTTGGGAGAAGCTGTTGGCCTCCACAACTTTGAGCTTCATGTATTTCGTGCTGCCTTTCAGATGGTACACAACATAGCTTTATCTATTTATTTATTTAAGGTTTGCCAATTATGCACATTGATTTGATTAAGGATGTGCCAAGGTAAGGCCTTGCTGATATTCAGGAAAATTGTGAAACTAAGTATTTGACTTGACCTGAGTTAAGTATGTTAAGTTACCCTTTCTGCAGAATAATTCCTCTGACCAATGTCTTTCCATGAAGGTACTTCTTCGGAACTATCCAGAAGTTATAACTAGAAGCCCAGCAATAGGTCGTCAAGGAAAGGCTTTGCGTCGCCAGCATCATCGCAGGATCCTGGAGTCTAATGTAGATATTACTGAGTCTTTACCTCAGAAAAATTGTGAGCTTTCTATTACTTACATCAAGTGGTCCAAAGAGAAGAATGTAGCTTATTTCTTATTGCTGATTTACTGTATAAATGCTAGTAAAACTATATTTGATATTGATTATTACGTTGTAGAAGTTCTTAAATATGGCATTACGTTTGTTTATTGCTTCAGTTATTATTAAAGTGTAATGTAATTGTACCATGTAATGGCTGTGAGTCACTATTTCAAAGAAGTCAAGGACTAAGTGATATAAGGCTTTGTGATATCTTCTGAGATGAATTCTGCCGTAATATCTTGGAATTATTCAACTTGCACACACTAAGATATGAATGCTTATTTGTCAACATCAATATCATCATTCATCCTTATAGTTGTCTGCTTTATGCGTTTACACGAGCGTTATAGGTTATGCCAGAGGACATTCTGTATGTTTTATTGTTTGTTCATGTAGGTTCAACATCGGCTATGAAATACTTGCTTAGAGATCCATCTCCATGTCCACAATCTTCATGTGGAGAGTGTAGTGCTGTTGATAGATATTCCATGTTTGTAAAATTCTGCAAATCTGGATTAGATCGGCTTGGTCTCCATGATTCCCAGGATATTGAATTTTCA
This sequence comes from Striga asiatica, assembly GCA_008636005.1. Classification (NCBI taxonomy): domain Eukaryota; kingdom Viridiplantae; phylum Streptophyta; class Magnoliopsida; order Lamiales; family Orobanchaceae; genus Striga; species Striga asiatica. The sequence continues at coordinate 683,819 of BKCP01004805.1, forward strand.
AAGCATTGGAAGGAAGCAGAAGTTTTTTCCGTGAGTTCTTCGTTCCAGTCCACAATTTTGATACCTGTAACATCCCCCTATATATTAATTCAAAACATGTTGAGCCTAAATGGCAGGCTCTCATGCTTCGGGTTCCTTTGTGGCTAAATTACATGGTTCGTTATTAGGCTTGGGTAGATTTTAATTTACTTCCAATCCAAAAATAATTAGGTGGAGTATCCATAAATATGTTGATTATTTATGGTCATGTTACATTTATTAATTGCATTTTAATATTATTTCTTATTATAACCATTGAATCGTAAATGTATTTTAAAAGTTAATAACTTTTGTATTTTGTATCAGTTTTACATATATAATATATCAAATTAATTATCTCTTGATGAGCTTCGATTTGACATCCATATTGTATGTATAAAACAATAAATTATAACATCCATATTGTATGTATAAGAAAATAAATTATTTTTATCTTTATAACAATAATAAAATTATTTTTTACTATTAATTAGAAAAATAAAATTATTTATCAATTAATATATTTATATTTCAAGTAGTTATATCAAGTACCTGTGTAATACATGGTAACACGGGTGTTGTACTAGTCTATTTTAAATCAGAATGAATTGATATTTTCAATGGCATCTTCCTGTTTGGTTCTTTGTTTATCTTCTAAATGTGGATTAGTGCTGATCTTTGTTTTGAGATAAGAAGCAATTTTCTTTTTTTATGGTCAATATGCTTCTGCTGTTCTGTTTCTTGAAGGAAAAAGTTAAATGCCAATTAATTGTTGTGTTTAATACCACAAGTGTTACGTAAGTATTTGGGTCCTAGCTGAAATAAGACCAGCTAACTGGTGGTGTTTAATTAATCTTGAGATTCTCTTTTAGAGTTGGTGCACTGGCCTGAAGTACTACAGTTGTGGAAACATATAACTGGATAATGTTCCATATCAAGCGTTTTATTACTACTTAAGAGTGTACTCTATAGTTAGGTTTCTCTGTATCTTTCTAAGGAAGAACTCTGCATTACTTAACTGCAGGAACTTGTTGGACCTTATTGGACACTTCGGGCTTCTTTAGGCCCTGTTTTGGAGACACTCTTGCTTCTTGACAGGTTACTGTTTCTCCAAGAGCAGGGAAATGTGCTTCAGGCAATTTTGGTTCCTTTATTTGATCCTGTATTATCTCCAAGAAATTTGGCTTTAATTGCTGAAAAAGTCTGATAACACCGTGTATACATTCTGGCACAACAATGAATTTAAATTATTTGCTTAGAAGATCGAATATTGTCGGACAAGAGAGCATTTGCAGGTCTCCGAACCAGTTGTTTTTATGCATACAAAGGATTTGTGCTCTTTGCCATGGAGAAAACCTACAGTTGAATCCATTTCACATTTTGCGAGCACTTACAAATAATATTCATCAAATGTTTGTACTGCGGTAACTCTCTTCCCGCCCTTGGTCGATAGATTTTCATGTCAAGTGCATTTTGCTAATTTTGTTGTTGAGTAGCTGGTCTTGGAATTTTATGTTTTTTCCTTTAATCGGTCTTTAGTTAAAATGGTTTACTGATCTCTCTCTATTTGAGGGAAATATGGATGAAGGTGGTATAAAGTTGTTCTACCTAAGGATGTCATTGGATATAAATTTGATTTGGTTTTGATTGATATTTTTGGTTAACCATAGTTATATTTACCTCTCCTTTAGTTAGGTGTGATTGGATATGGACTTGATCCAAAAAAATCAATTATTTTTAATTTAATTATTATTTTTTAACTCAATTTTAATTAAATTTTACTATCCTCAATATTATTATTATAATTAAATAATATCAATCAGTTATTTTTAGAAATTACATAATCTTTAATTTAATATTAATCCACTCATATAATTTTATCTAATCACTACTTCAATTCATATATCTTATATTTTTACATTAAATAATTTTAATTATTTTATTTTAAATATTATATTAATATAAATTCAAAATCGTACTAACAACTAAACATACAATTTATTTTAAAATTAACTTTAACAAAAAAAAACCAATTCCAAATTAATTTTAACAAAAAAAAAAACTAATCAAAACTACACCCTTAATCCTCACCTCACTTGCAGGCTACACGTCTTAATCCACATAATAAGGTCAGCGTAAAAGTAAGGTAAAAAGATCGTGTGATCTTTCTCTTTGAATAATTGGATGGATGGTAGATAGGAAGCCAACGGCTCCTTAAATAAAATAAACACAAGTCGCTAACATAAGCTTTGCCGTCTTAATTTCCGTTTCCAAAGCTTTGGACTTGTTATTTTGACCTTCGTCTGTATTTCAAAAACAGCTGACACACGCATCTATTCAAGTTTCGAAATTTAACCACAAAACAGTATCCTAAGCTAAACAATTTGTTCTATTTTTTCTTTTACCCCCTTTCAGATTAAAGTCCGAAAAGGAACCAGAAGAAAATTAGCAGTAAAAGCTGGGCAAGAAAGAAAAACAAAAAGGGCATAAAATCCGACCTACTCGCACCGCGCTCACCTGAATCAGTGAATCTTGATATTTTATTTCTCTCCCTGGCCCGCTCTTGCTCATCCAGATTTTTTCCTACTTTCACACTATTCTCTTATCCATTTTTATCTTGGTGATTGTTTTACCTGGGCGAAGAAGTTGAAGGAGAGTAAAGGTGATATTTTCTGAAGGGGTAAGGTTAAATGGGTATTTGTCATTCATCGACAAACGTGAAGAGAAAGACGGGGTGGGAAAGCGGCAGGGACGATTTAGATTCCAAGCTGAAAAAAGGCGGCTCCGGCGATTTTGCCACGTTTATCAGTAAATTGGGCAGCGGCAGTGCCGCGGCGGCGGCTACCGTCGTGGCAGAGGAGCGGGCGCTGCAACAAATCCCGGGCCGGTTGTTCTCGAATGGGGCGAGCCGCATCGCGAGCTTGTACACTCAGCAAGGCAAGAAAGGGACTAATCAAGACGCCATGATCTTTTGGGAGGTCGGTTTTCTTGAATCATAATTCTGTTCGAAATTTTTGTTCATTTTCTTTTTTTTTTCGATTAAATGCCACTCCCTCGAATTTTGCAAGGACTGAGGTACCGTACATATGAATTAAATGGGTACAAAACTTTATGGAATTTCTTCACTCATCAGCCTTGATAATATCGAAATGTTATTTCTCTATGAAAAAATATGTATAGTAAACCAATCACGACACTTAATGAGGAACGGACGTATGATTCTAGGAATAGTTGTCAATGCTTAATGATGAAAGCTGTACAACTAAATTTCACTGCTTTGTAAAGGAATTTGCATTATTCCTTAGCTTTTGATTGAATACTATTGTCAACAATCAAAAGAAGTTTTCTCGTGGGCTCGTGTATGTTTTGATTATTTCCCCCCCTTTTTTTTTTCGGTGCCGTAGAATTTTTATTCGGGAGTCAATAAAAGTGCGACCTTTTGCGGGGTGTTCGATGGTCACGGCCCTTACGGTCATATGGTGGCTAGGAAAGTTAGAGATGCCCTCCCACTTTTATTACGTTCCCATTGGAAAAGTAAGCCAGAAAAGGATATTTCGAATAAAGAAGTGGCGCACGAGAATGGAAATATTGAAGGTATGAGGCGATTTGACGACTTTGTGGATGAAGATGGTTGTGAATCTTCGGAAGCTGAGGAAACCGAGAAGATTCCCGAGATTCATATGCCGTTAAAGAAGTCGATATTGAGAGCATTCAGGTTAATGGATAAGGAACTGAAAGCGCACCCCACAATTGATTGCTTTTGTAGTGGTACGACTGCCGTGACTCTAATAAAGCAGGTACTTGACTTTATTTTTCTTTTTTCTTTTTTTCATTTCAAGTTTTTAGGTCCTTGCTTCTCTATAGTTTAGTCAAACCGCTTGGTGTTTTCCAAGGATGAATTTTCATTTGTCTGTTTTTGCAGTTTGTACGGCGGCAGTTTTTTCATACTCACCTGTTGTAGCATTTGCATCCATATCTATGTTGATTTCTGGCAAGTCGAAGATGTAATTTTGCCGTTTGTGTTTGTTGTGATGGAATTTTTTGCACTTGGCTCGTTCAGGAGCTTTGAGAATGTGGTCTTTCCATAAGTACACTTAGTTCATGTGTACTGAATCATGTGAGCTAAAGCGCTCTTAGTTTTCATGAACTAGCAAAATCTTCTTAAAAATGCAGAAAAGCAAGACTCAATAGAGTGCATCGAAATGGAGCCAGTGACTTTTATTTTTTTATTTAGAAAAAAAAAAGCCCAAATATCGGAATTTGCCGTTTCTTGAGTAGGTTAGTCCTGAAAAATAATATGGAGAAACTTTCTGCTGCCTCTTGCTAATGTTACAACTGCTATCATCACATCACCCTTTGCTGATGCTTTCATGATTTATCTACTTTGAAATATACCTTTGGTTTATACATAATTTTATGAAAATGTTAAATTTGACTATTTAGTTGTCCTGATAAAAAATTTCCGAGTCGCAAATATTCATTCTTGCACTTCTCAATGATTGTGCATCTTTAAGAAATTCGGTCCACCTAAGAAAAGGGGGATCCAAGAATGCTAGATAGAGTACTTTTTTTGTTACTTGAGGTTGATGCCATCATTTTAAATCTACAACATGTTAATCTGATGATGATCAATCTGTTATTCGATGGCCTTAAATTAAACAACTTAATTCTTAACAAAACCACTATTACAGGGCCAAGACCTCATAATTGGGAATGTAGGTGACTCGAGAGCAGTGCTGGCAACACGAGATAAAGACAATGCTTTGGTGGCTGTACAGTTAACTGTCGACTTGAAACCTAATCTTCCAAGTAAGTTTCTTTCTATATAATTACATGGATGTAGACTATATTATTCATGGCGTTCGTATGTCAGGGGAAGCTGCTAGGATCCAAAAATGTAAAGGAAGGGTATTCGCATTGCAAGACGAGCCAGAAGTGGCACGTGTGTGGCTTCCAAACAGTGACTCTCCTGGCTTAGCCATGGCTCGAGCATTTGGAGACTTCTGTCTAAAGGATTTTGGTTTGATATCCATCCCGGATGTTTATCACCACCATATTACAGAGAAGGACGAATTCGTAATTCTCGCCACTGATGGGGTACGCAAATCGAAACAATTCGCACTTCATTAAATAAATAAATAAAAAAGAAAAGAAAAAAGAATGAACAAAGAGAACTTATATCATTGCATTAGCTTGCAAAGAATTCTTCTTTTCATATCTGTGTGCGGAATGGACCTTGTCCTCTGCCAAAGCATGTTTAGCAACAGAATAAGACAGTAACTTTTTCTTTTTTTTCTTTTTTTGCGACAATAATGTCGGCAAGTCGTTGCTAAAATAAAATAAATGTTTAGAATGACAAACATGAAAATTTCATTCCTAAATACTAATGGTGTGATTGGTTATAAACTTAACCAGAAAAAACCAATCAAAACATAGATTTAACTCAACTTTAACTCAACCAAGCGATCTTCAATATTATCAGTATAATTAAATAATATCAACCAATCATTCTTACACATGTGATTGGTTATAAACTTAACAAAAAAAAAACCCAATCAAAACATAAATTTAATTCAACTTTAACTCAATCCCGCGATCCTCAATATTATCAATATAATTAAATAATACCAACCAATCATTCTTACACATCACGCATCAATTTTAATTCCCTATTCATCTACTCACATAATTTTAACTAACCTTCATTTCCAATCATTTTTCTCTTACTTTTACGTCAACTCAACTTTAATTATTTTATTTTAAATAATATTTTAATTTAAACTTAAATTCACACTAACAAATAACCATACCACCTTTTTTCAAAATTAACTATGGTTAAAAAGAAAAAAAAACAAATCAAAACCATATCCAGTTACACCCTAAAGAGAAATATTTGCTTCATCATTGCTAAATGTTAAAATGTCATCCAAAAAAAGAAAAACATACCAAATTGCGAAAAAAATTCTTGTGATCTTCCGGTTTTCTTCTCCATAACGGATCTCTGAAGGTTATTTCGGGTAATAAACAGGTCTGGGACGTACTATCCAATAAAGAAGCAGTGAACATAGTGGCCTCTGCTCCCAGCCAAGGAACAGCCGCTCGAGCCCTCGTTGACTGTGCCACGCGTGCATGGCGGCTCAAGTACCCAACCTCAAAAACCGATGATTGTGCAGTTGTCTGTTTATTCCTCGAGCACTTGCCCCTAACAACAAAAGATGTTGACCAGGAAGAAAAGAATGTTCCGGAAGAAGAAACTCGTACAGTTTCCTCAGAGTTGGAGAACCAAAATGAAGTTACGACAAAAGAATCGAGTGAGATAGTGCCCGCTGTCGATGAGGAGAAGACGGTTGACTCCAAGACTATCGGTCAATCTAAGAGGAGTTTGGCTGAGTGCCTCTCGACTGCTGAGGATGAGGAGTGGTCGGCCCTTGAAGGTATAACGAGGGTTAATAGCCTGCTTAGCCTTCCGAGGTTCTCGCCCTTTGATAAAAGGTCCACGAGCTGGAGAAAATGGATTTGAATTAGATTTAAGTATTAAGCGGGTATATATAATATAATACATGTGTGTGTTGTTGCCTGGAGATGAAGCTGATGTTTTGAGAATGACTTGAGCAGGGGTGTGAGGTGTTTGTTTGGGTGAACTGAGATAGAAGATATTTTTTTGTATTTATTGAGCTTTTAATTTAAACATGTGTAATTTTTAGATAGCAACACCTTTTGGTCGTCTGTAATAGTTGCTACTCTTGCCTTGTGCGAGGAGAAAAAACTGTGTGCACTGAATTGTTTACAAAATTAATTTTGGACTTGTAATTTTTATTATTCTTTTTTCATGGTAACTTTTGTTTCAAGGATCAATTATTACTTTATTAGTGTGGTGTGTGCCGCATTAATTAATAACTGGTAGTACTATAGTATCCGTTTATTGCACGAGCATTCAATATAATACTAATACGTGAAAGAATTAAAAAAAATAAAAAAAATAAAATATACTCCCTCCATTTTGAAATATAAGACATTTAAGGTTATTGCACAAATATTAAGGAGACATTAATTAATGAATAAATTGACTAAATTAACCTTATTTACTCTAATCACAACCATTCCACACTTCCTTAATTTCAACACAATGAGGGTATATTTGGAAAAAAATGCAAAAATTTGTCTTGATTTTTGAGCGCGCCTTATATTTCAAAAAAATTGAGAAATCTTTATACGCCTTATATTTCAAAATGGAGGAAGTAATATTTTATTTCTTAATTTTTTTTTAAAAAAATAAATTATATTTTTTGTATGCAATATGCATATGAAATTCAAAATCTTAAAGCATGATTAATTTTATAAAGAATGATAATTATAAAACTTATTAAGTTATAATGTATTTATTATTTAAAAATTCTATTTAGTATAGATAAAAATCTAGATCTACATGAAATATTTTATTTCCTAGATTTTACACAGAACACATGTCTAAGGACGCTGAGTGTTCGTGTCTGACAGAGAGGGCTTTAATTTAGGTTGTAATTTGTGTTTAGTTGTTTTGTTTTGATAGTGTGTTTGTTGTTTTCTTTGTTTAGTTGTGTGTTTTATTCTGTGTTTGATTCTCCTTTTGGGATTTGTTGTATTCTTATGTTGAGAATTGTTTTTCTTCTTTGGGAGCTTTTGTTTTGTAGTGTCGTTCCGTGTTTAGATTGGTTTTAAGCTATCTCGGGTTATTTGTTTGTGGGGGACTATTCCTCGCAACTAGATTCAGCTGAGTTGCTGATTTATTCTGATGTTTAATTACTTTCTGATTTGTAGCTATGTGCTTTTTCCTATTGAAGTCCATCGTATGAAAAAAAAACTTACAATATATCAATCCTAGTAAAGGTAACCAAACACGCCCCTATAGTGGGGTTTAATGGGCTTTTCCCCCTTCTTCCTTGAGCCCTCATAGATCAAACTATCAAATCAAATTATTCTTTGTTTCAAGAAAAAAAAAAAAATCATTATTTTCACCCTTTTGTTGCGAAAATCAGCAGGCGCATTCACAGAAACATGTCTTCTTCGAGCAGCGGCCTAACGTTCAAGCTCCATCCGCTCGTCATTGTCAACATCTCCGATCACTACACTCGGGTCAAGTCCCAGTCCCTTCCGCCTCCGGATGCCCGCAACGGCGGCGAAAATTCGGTGGTCTCTCTTCCGTCGCCGCCGCGCGTGTACGGATGCGTCATCGGTGTCCAGCGCGGCCGCATCGTGGAGATCTTCAACAGCTTCGAGCTTCTCTACGACGCCTCCACTCACTCACTCGACCGAGCTTTTCTCGAGAAGAAGCAAGAGCTTTGTGAGTAATTTTATTTTGTAGGTTTATTTTATTGCGAGGAAATTAGAAGTACTGATCCTTAGATGTGTTGGGCAGATAAGAAGGTGTTTCCGAATTTTTACATCCTGGGATGGTATTCAACCGGGAGCGAGGCGCTAGAGTCCGATATGATTATTCACAAAGCTGTGAGTGAGCTCTTAGTTTTTTGCTGTATAGTTTCACGATTGAATCATAGGGTATTGTTGGTTTTTTTTTTTCTTTTCTTTTTTTTTTCTTCAGTGTATTACTTGCACTTTCTAACCCTAATGCGGGTGACATGGCGAAAAATTGTATGAAGTTGGAGTCAATTTTCTGAACAGTTGGTGAAATTTTTTTTTTGCTCGAACTTTAGGTTCTGTGTTGCACCACCTTTCTGTTAATTCCTACTTAGGTAATTAGCCTACCTTTGCCTTTACTGATATATGACTTGACAAAACCAGAATTGGTCAGTGTAATAGGCCTTAAAACAATGAACCCAGAATGCATTTAATACAACTGAAAAAAAATATTGTATCCATTTCATTATTTTGTTGTGATTTTGTGCCTGCATGTCCATCATCCATATAGTTCCGTCATCGCTGAAACTTCTTTTCTTTTCCGGTTTCTGACAGCTGATGGATATCAACGAGAGCCCTGTTTATGTTCTTCTCAATCCTTCCATTAATCCTGCACAGAAAGATCTGCCCCTTACAATATATGAAAGTGGTACGTACTTATTGATCTTTTGTCATTGGATTTCCGGAAATTTTTCTCTGAAATTGGTCTCACCTATGTGATATGGTGATTGTTGTGTCGCATTTTTATGTGTCAACTGTGGTTTTAGGTCAAAGCATGAAGCATTAACATAGAGATTTTTCAGGCTTTCTGTACTTCTGAGTATATTGTTTGATTTTAACTGGAAAAAGGCACCTGTACTACGTTATGATTGATATCATCAAGCTCAGAGCTATCTAGAACATCTTGGCTATTTTGGATCTGAGATATATTATTATTTGTAAGAAGCTAACTGCTTGAATTTGGTTGATAAACTTGTAAGCATGTCTGCTGCCATGTGAAAGATATTTTGTGCCTGATATAAAGGTATATTAATTAGCCATATCAACTTCTTAAAGTTTGCTTTTAGTTCCCTCAACAATATAGGCGATGTACTGTTATCCTGATATAATAAATTATCTGGTTGTAGGCATCTATGTTTCAGTGCTGAAGATTTGGCAACCATGTCAAATTTTTTTATTTTATTTTTTTGGCTAGGGAAGAATTGCCAGTGTTTATGTTAATCTACTATTGATTTACAAAATTATTCTATTTTCTTTCCCTCTATTTCTCTCTCCATCTTTACTATTTTTGTTGACCAAACATAACTATCCAGAGTTGCACGTTATTGATAGCATCCCCCAGCTTATTTTTGTTCGATCAAGTTATACCATAGAGGTAATACGCATTGTTTCTTAATTTTCAACATCATACTTCAGGCAGGACTGAGAATATACGACTATTTTTAATGTATAATTTCCTTTAACTTGCCTTCTAGACAGTGGAAGCTGAAAGAATATCTGTTGATCATGTCGCCCATCTTAAGCCATCTGATGGGGGTTCAGCTGCAACTCAATGTGAGCCTTTTGCCCTTTTTTTTTTGGTGACAACTTAAGTGATAAAAGCACCCCTCACAGCATGAACAATTGATTCTCTCTTTAGTTGTCTTTGATCATAATGTTGATTATTAATTACTATCCTCTATTTTTTAGTGGCTGCTCACCTTACTGGCATACACAGTGCAATTAAGATGCTGAATAGTAGGATCAGGGTGCTTCATCACTATCTTCTTGCCATGCAGAAAGGTACTATGTGCATTTTATTTCTTTTCTTCTATGGACAGAATATTCAAGTAAACAAAGAATGTATGTGTTTTCTTCAATTGACGAGAAGCACCAGAAATTAGCAGATTCGAAATGTGGCTCCGTCTGTTATTTCCATTATGAAGTGTCCGCTGGTGTTTAAATAGTGTGTTTGTGTCTTTGTTTTTGCTGCTATTTACAGGTCAAATGCCATGTGACAATTCTTTATTGAGGCAAGTGTCTAGTCTCTTGAGAAGACTACCAGCCATCGAATCTGACAAATTCCAAGATGATTTCTTGATGGTGAGTGCTTTCTGACAGTTTTTTTTGTTTTTTCTTCCATTTTTTAATCTGTGTCATGTACTCTTAATTTTCTTTTAATGCTTTGAAAAAAGATATTTTGAATTGAATTTCCATACGTGTGTTGCTACAAATCTCTTGTAATCGCATAAATAAGAATGCGTTCTAATCCCAATTTTTATGCTTTCCAGGAATATAATGATACACTGCTGATAACGTATCTGGCAATGTTCACCAACTGTTCAAGGTATGCCTGTTTCTGCTGAGTACTTTTCTAAAGGTTTGGATGTACAGCTATAGGGTGTGTTTAGAAGCTCTGAAACAGCGTTATTCTTAGTTTGTAGGTCGAAGGAACTAACTGTTTTTTCACGTAAAATACAAGTTTTGCTCTTTTTTTTGTAGTTAAGAGTTTTTGAGATTTCTATAGAAGAGAATAGGATTATCCAACACGTCATATGCACTTTCAATCTGCCTGGTTCTGGGTTGGCTTAATGTTATATGACCTACCTTGTCTTATGCCTAGTTGGAGATGGTGCTCGGGTGGCGTGGAATAACTTATATGTAGTTTTATTTAGTTGTTTATTTACATCTTATTTTCCCATCATCATCATCATCTTGTACATTTCAAAATTCTTGATTGTTCAACTAGGCTTTCCTGCATAACCTGCATAGCTCCTGATGTAGTTGCAGTATTTGTTGCTCCCTAGATGTAATTGTATGTACTCAGTTATCACTACCACTATTCAATCCTAATTATCAAGGCAGATTAAATTTTCAGTTGATAGGCCAATATTCCATTGCTTGAAACATCTGACTTATTTCTTTATGCAGCACGATGAACGAGCTGGTCGACAAATTTAATACTGCTTACGACAGGCATAGTCGAAGGGGTGGCCGGACCTCCTTTATCTAAGAAGTTTGTTCATATTCATCTTCTCGGTTGCCAAATTTTCCCTGAGGAAGGCCACTTATGTTTAAATCCAGGAATTAGTTGTGAGCAGAGCAAAATTGATTTGAGTAGGAGGGTAGTCCAACTGTTGAGGGGCAAACTAGTACAATCACTTACCTTGGCACTAGCAGAGTTCTGATGAATTGTGTCAAAAGGATTTTAAATTGGTGTGTTGGTGTGATTGTGCATCAGTTTTTACTGTGCATTCCTGTTGGTATGAAATGTCACTATGTTCTCCAGAAAAACCTTACTTTCCTCGGAGGTTGACGTTTTTTTCTCCTTCTCCCAATTTGGGTATACATTATTAGCTTAAAACGCGTTGAGAAGTTGGATAGGCATATTTTAGTTGAATTGGCAAGTAGATTTATGATTTGTCGATTATATTGTGGCTATTCATTAGTTTTTCCATATTTGGGCAAAGTTTTTATATTCTCTCAGTAGCAATAAAACTGAGTACTGACAACATTGACTAAATTCCAATATGGTGTTGCTCTCTAAGATTTTCTCCAAAGATGTTCCAATTTGGGTGTTGTTCTAAAAGATTTTCTCCAAGGATAGGATATCTTGGACTTTAGTAATTTACCTATACAATAACCCAACAAGAGTACTACAAGAAGACACCTAAATAAGAACATCATACTGAAATGGCATTCAGTTAGAAGGGATAAAATTGTAATATTTGCATGCTAGATGCTTCATACAATACAATGTATATTATTAGTTATTAGTTGTTACACCAGCAGAGTGGCTCTAAGTCCCAACTTTTGAGCCACTGAACAAACACATACCACAAACAAGGAACCAGAAAAGGAGCAGCTACACAGATAGCTCGGTTTTTGAAATGAGAACACCGTCACTATCTGCATACAACCACTCCCCATCCCTAATCACAGTACCCCCAATATGAATGTTCCCATGCCTTTCCCCCACTCCTTTCTTGTTCGATTTCTGGGGATGGGAGGCTAAGGCCCGAACCCCAATGTCACACCCATTAATCTCATCCACATCACGTATGCACCCATTCACGACTATCCCGGCCCAGCCCATGTTTTGGGCCAGCTGGCCCAGATTCCCACCCACTAAGGCACACCTAAGGCTCCCCCCTCCATCGATGACCAGGACTCTGCCCTCTCCTTTTGTTTCTAGAAGCTCCCTCACCAACACATTATCCTCAAACACCTTGAGGGTGGCAATTGGGCCCGAGAAGGCCCGTGATTGGCCGTAAATCTTGAAAATGGGCTGCAGGACTCGGAGGTCACCAGTTGCCAAGAGTGCCGCATTCGTGTCACAAAGCTCGGCTGTCGCTAATGAACCCATGCATGCACGCGCGCCTGACCTGGAGTTAGAGAAATGAAATTCAGTTTATTCATAATTGACTCAATCATCTCAAACTTCAGTTGATTGGAGTCTAATCTAAGTTTGCATACACACTTTATTCTTTCTAACATTCATCTTCAGCTCAAATTAAAGTACGCTCCAGTTGGTCAATGAACTCACCAAATTGCAAACAAAATTTGAAGCTTGGTTACAACATAAAACGGATTTTAGACAGCAGATGGTTCGATTCTATTCAAATTGTTCATTTAATATTGTTGTATGTAAATCATCACAATACGTCCCAAAAAAGGATCAAAGAATTACCTGTGCAATCAAAGCACAACTGTATTATACAAAATAAAGGGGGAAAAAAAATTATATCTAAATTAATCTTTCCCAAACACTGAAAGCTCAAAACTAGCAATTACTAGTAGCTCATATATGGATGACAGTGGACAATGATCACATAACAATCGGATTTCAATTCGGATTTTCAATTTCTCAGAGCGAAAACCAGCCAGACATGATGTAGAACATTAAAAAAGAATATTAGGCAAAATTAAAAGGAATACAATCAGATTCTATTACAACTGCTCTCTCAAGAAAAAGGAAGACTAATAATCCAAATCAAGCAAAATTAAGTATTGAAAGGACATTTCTTGACACAGAAAAAATTGAATCGGCAAATTGTAGTTACCAGTTTAAAATACCAACAAAAACCAGGCAGAGCAGCACCACTAACGCCAAGGCAACAATAATTTATTTTGGATAAATGGAATGCCACCGTCAAATTTATAAATGACAATGCAGTGGAAAACGTCATTACGACGTCAACTATAAAGAGGTAAAAAAACTCGTCCTATCTCCTCGTTGCCTGTGCCACTAATTTGGGGACATTTTTTGGAAAAGAAAAATTGTTGAATTTTGCCCCCATCCATTCCATATTTCACCGTTGGGCGAGTTTAGAGGTGGTCCGGGTCGGTCTGGTCCGGGTCGAAACTGGACCGGACCTATGGGTCTTGAAATCGGACCCTTTGCCGATTTCGGGTCCTAGTCTTGCTTTTTTGACCTGTCAATTTCGCGTCGAAAGACGGGTTCAAACT